>ARYC01017850.1:0-11478 GCA_000711775.1 Oxytricha trifallax
CAGCCTATACTTTGCGAATGCATCAACATTAATTAATTACTTGCCTTATATATTTCTACGATGTATCCACCAGATGCTTTAGAGGAATGCTTGAAAGTGAAGCAGAGCTGCTTCGTAGTTTTGCTTGACTTCATTCTTTGATTAAAATATTATTATAAAATAATAACTTACTAATAATAAAGCATCAATTGCGAGGTTGCATAAACCTCTTTGCATATTATATTGCTCAACAGATGCAAATAATCAAACATAATAATTCTAAGCTTGTTTAAGTTTGAAATGCATTGCTCAACCCATCTCTAATGTTTAAGCAGGTCTGTACCTGAAGTTCATGACTTCGATCACAAATTAGATAAGCTCTTAGTTGTCACCCAGGAATAGACCTTAGATTTATATAGTTCTGATAGTGTGAAAGGCAAGCTGAATGCCAAAGACAATTGTGTATTGCTCAAGTGACTGATCCATGATTTGTAGCACTTAAGTTCCAGTGAGAACTTATCCTCGCGAATCTGTAATGAAGGAGCGCTGCATTAGCAAGTTTGATAATTAATAATATTAACATAATATAATAGTCTTAAGAAAGCTCAATATTAAACTTAATATAAGCATGTAGTTATAAGATTAATTTATTCTATCAATGAAAATCTTGAATTATAGTATATACTATTAAACTTAGTTATTATATTAAATAGCTCTAATTTAAAAATGAAAGCAGCTCTAAAATCAAATCACCTTAGCGAGCAATCTGAAAAACTATCGCAATCTTTGCAAGAGCTATCGCAACACTCGATCGTCAGCGACGATCATCTAAGCCAGCATTCATTTCAAAACATCAAGCAAAGTTGAATCAAGGTTTAAGATAAGCAAATTACAAAGTGGGGACCTGTGATTTTAGGAAAGAATTTCGTGCAAGTGGTTACTCCTGCAAAATATTCATACAATACAGGAACTCTGCTCAACTCTGGTGAGGTTCCTCCTCAAGTGGGTTCCTTGCAAGGAGGGTTGATCATATAGATGCCATTAGAAGGAATCGATGCATATTTGAAAGACGTTATAGATTTGAAGAGCTTGCACAACGACGATTCACTCTGCTAATACCTAGAGCAGTTCTTAAATAAATTTCGCAAATCAAAGTTGGTAGTAGAATAATCTAAAATTTAAGAATAACTCTAATGCAAATTATATTTAGATATCTGGATCTACTAAAGATAAGCAAACAACGCAATTGATTCAAACTGGATTTCTATCTCTGATTTAAAATTCAAGGCAGCTAAACTCTAATAATCTTTAAGAAAGCAATACCTATTTAAAGCCTCGAGAAGCAAAGCTTGCACATAAACGACTTGAGATAGTAAGAATGTATATGGAAGATTAGTTGAAGCCAAAGTAAATTTCTAAGAAGTTGCGAGTGACAGCAGAGTTTGTATCAAGAACTGTTGAGAAGTTTAAGCATGAATTAAGAACTTAAGTATTGCCTCCTTAAGAACCTAAAAAATCTGGCAAGAGGAGGGAGAGAAATAATGAGCAGCTGGTTGCTGCAGTTGGCGAATGCATTGAGGAAGTTGGGATTTATCAATGCACTGGAAGAAATATACATAATAGATTGCAAGAAATGAAAACGAGTTCGCCATTATAGTATACATTCAAAGTGCCTTGCATCTCAACGATTCATAAAATTCTCAAGGAGTAGTTTCATTTGAAGTTTGGTAAGACAGAAGCAGCGAATATCAAATATAGAGATCCAGCTTATAACAGCAAGCGCTCATGGGTGAGTTGACTACTGTCATAATTCTTAAGTGAGGATGCAGTAATTATATCAGTTGATGAAAGTAATTTCAGATCCGACTACTTGCCTCCTAAAAAGTGGGCACTAAATCAAAAGAGCATTCTTGGCAAGAGGAGTGAGAGAGATACTAAACTCATCACAACCAAGAATCGCAGTAAAATCATCGCAGGCGATAAGGAGTTGTAGTATGGAGAGATGCTGCTTGGCAAGCAGTTGAATGATAAATAATTTTAGGAATCATCAAATGAATCGGATGCAGTTTCATTTATAAGATCAAGAAATTTGCCTGCTTAAAATACTACTCAAAGCATTAAGCTTTAAGCTGCTGCTAATGCTTCGTTATCATCCAATCATCATTCACTATTGTAGAGCAAAGCAAAACCAATTTCAAAATCTCATTCTAGTAATAGTAGTTTGACCAAGTTTGCAAAGCAATCTAATTTTAAGAAATCAGAGAAATCATCAAGCAGTTCTAAAGTAAGCGATTTGATCACATTTTTTATTGGATTATTTTTAGAAGTCAATTCTTATGCAAACTCCACCTCGTTAGAATTTGTAAGCTAAGCAGAAGCTGAATAAAAATTTATCTCCTATTCCTAAAGTGGAAGACAGTGCCCAAAACTAATAGAGTACTCTGAAGAAGTTCAGAAATATGAAGTTGCAGAGCACTGTCAAGAAAGTCACTTCGGATGATGAACAGATTAAACGAATTCATTCAGGGCTCACGCCATTGATCGACAGAGTATCAAAACTAAAGTTGCAATCGACTTTGAAGAAATCAAGCAGGTCTTTGTTAAGTTAGAGATAGAGAAAAGTGATTCAGCTAACTCCTAGAAAGCTATCGCTCTCAGTATTAAGCAGCTCGAATATAGATGAGAGTAAGTACAAGAAGTTGAATTGAAAGTTGATGGTTGTTGCATGGTGATAGTCTATGATATGTTGGTTCTATTCTTGACTTTGGTAAACTATCCTATTGAACTGAGTTGGAGCGATTACTTATCTTTGATAGCATTAAGAGCGAGAGAGATGAAAGTCTAAAAGTAATCTCTGGAAATTATAGGATGATTTCAACTCCTATGCTAGATGAAGATACCCTGAAGATATCTATTGGATTGGATGGTTCTGCTCAATGATTGCATGAATCCGCGCTAAGGTTATATGGATCCATGTTGTATGATTCCAGGTTGTATGGATCCAAGTTGTATCAATCCAAGTTGTATGGATCTGAACTTAAATTACAGGATTCAGCACTCAGGTTGTATGCTTCCAGATGAAGATACCCTGAAGATATCTCATGGTTGCATGGTTCCAGATTCCACAAAATCAACATATCTAACTTTAGACTCCAAATCATTATGCATACTATCATCAGACTATTATCATGACAACTCTGCTATCGTTCTCAAATTTATTCAACCTCTCTTATAGGTGACCTATAACCAAATCAGAGCCAACTTGAAGAATCAAAGGATGGTATCAAACCCATAGCATTGTTGTCAGATCAAAGCCAGCTTAATTTAAACTATAAACCAATCTCACAATATCAAAAGGAAATGCTTGCCAATTTAGGTGATTATGGTTTAAAAGCTAGGCAGTTGTCGATTGAAAAATAAATAATGAAGAGATAGCAATACTCTATGAGTCTGATAGCTGCAATTGCGGTTGATAGAGTGGTATCGACTCAAATAATTGAAGGAGGATTCGATTCAGTACTATTCGAAAACTTTATCTATCAGACGCTAAGAAGTATAAGAACTGACAAAGATTTATGCAATAAGAAGGTGGTGCTCTTGATGGATAATGCGATAATTCATAAATATTCAGAGATGCTTGCGACTGCTCGTCGCTTCAAAGTCAATGTTCTTTTCAACGCAGAATACTCGCCCTGGCTCAACCCAATCGAATAGTTGTTTGCATACATAAAAAAGAACCTCAAGCAGCAGAACATCAATAGCAAGTAAGTATACTATCATAACAAACATTTAGAGTGCAACTGGTCAAGCGCATCCAAGAGATAATTAAAAATATGAGCGAGGATGATGTTCGAGGACTCTGGGCATTCAGCATCAACATCAAGAAGTGGATTCATACTCTGAGATATGGCTTTGTATGAGATTCTTCTAAAAACTACTAATTGCACCTTACAATGAAAATTCTATAAGCACTTATAATTTTTGCATCGTCAATACTACTGTAACTACTATTGCTGCTGCTATTACTGCTGTTACTAATACTGAACTTAAAATTAATCCGTAAATTCATTGAGACCCTCCAAAATCGCAATATTCATAAGCCTGCTCAAACAATTATGAATTTTTGACGAGTGTCATCAAATTCTGGACGAATGCACTCTGTATTGTAATTGCGTATCAGCTCAGAGTGAACAAGAGAGGAGTTGAGCAACTTTGGCTATAGTTCTACTAAACTCGCTTTAAATACAACTTTTCCAAGAATTGCATAATTATGCGAGAGAGGAGATAAACTAAGCATCAGACTTTTCGAATTCTTGAGAATGCAGTGATAATCTAGCAAATTTCCAACTTCTGCTCAATTGTTTTGATCAGCATCCTTTTATAGACAGTTCTGAAATCAAGAACTCTAAAACCTCGCAATTTTTTGACAGCAAAGACCAATATCAGAGATTTTCAAGATTTTTGACCTCTCTGCTCAAAATGCGATTTTGGTCACCATAATTTTGCGAAAAGAGACTAAAAATGCAAAATTCATTCTAAAGGCATTGATTTTTCAAAAATTTGACCAACCTTCCCTAAAATGGTCTTTGCAACAACAAATCTCAATTTTGACCACTAATTTTGACAATTTGGCTGTATCAATGCATTTTGACCACTTTGTGACCATTCTACAAATATATGACAGACATAAATAAAGGCATATCAATCTTAGTCAAAAACAGGAAATTTGGCCATTTTAGCAATAAATCTCCACTTTGGTCATTTAAGAGAATATACTCAGAACAAATGTCGAATTTGACAAAAATGTATGTAATAATGACCACTTTGTAATAAAAACTAGCAATTTGACCAATTTTCACAAATAAGACTAACCACACATTATATCAGCAGTAAATAATAATATAATTAGTTTTGTATTTTAATTTTCACAATTCCCCGATTCGAATGTATTTTATCAATATGATACATATTGAAATCTGATTGACTAATCCATCAGAAAATTATATTAATAATAGTAATATTTGTACTATAATACTTGAGGTAAAATACAAAATAAATCAATTAATTATTCTTCTGAGAAAATAAAACATATAATTTTTTAGTGCACTCGAAAGAATAACAATGAATAATAATTCACATCCCAAACTAATTTTCTCCTTCACTTAGTCTGTATTTTGCCCCCCCCCCCCTCTCTCTATTAAATTATATTAATATTTATATGTGATTTTTCACAAGTCAAGTCTGATCTGCCTCAAACCTGTGCTTAGTTAGCGTTTTGATTGTTCTGGGCATTTAATGCTGCTTATTGAGCAGCTAATTAGGCGAGTTACTTGGCTTTTAACTTCTATGCTTGTAATTTCTTGGCTTTAATCTCATCTAATTATCTGATTTTCTCTAGGTCCTTGTCAATCACGCTTAATAATAAGAATTTCTTAATTTATATTGATATTAATTAGATATAATTAAAAAATAGATAATTATCTGAGTAGAATATGCCGTGGAATACTTATTATAAATATAAGTAACTCAAAAAAATTTATAAATTTGGAATTTAAAGGGTTTTACTTGGTAAGTATGTTTTTTTAGAAAAATGACAAATTTTTAGCAGAAAAATATGGCAATAAAGAATTAAAATTTGCAAATTGTGATATATTAAAAGGGTGAAACGTTTTATAAATTTACACTTTTAAATTGCCTATTTATATATTATTAATAGAATATTTGTAATCATCTATTTTCCATATTATTTATCTTAATACGTTCTCTTTCCTCTTTTCTGAAGAAAACGCTATTAAATTATTAAAAATGTTATATTATAAAGTATATAATTGATTATAAAAGTTTATTTTTGCAGTAGTGATAGCAAGGACGATGGTTGTGGCAAAGAAGAATATAGTTGCTGGGACATCAATGGCAGGTACGACATAAGCTGAAATAATCATGCAACCCAAAAAGAAATCGAATATTGCTTTTCCCCAGAAAAAGTTCATTATTCTTCAAAAACAACCAATTTTAGAATCTAAAATTTACCATGGTTATTTAGGCTTGTAAATAGAGCCTATTTTAATTCAATTTCTGCAATAAGTAGAACTTCCTCCTAATGCTCATAATTCCAAGTTCAAATAATAACAAATACACAGCAAAAACCACGAAATAAAATGTCATAATGTAGTTAGGGAGTGAACCAAGTTGCAAGAAATACACGAACCTCAGGATCACAATGACTAGTAGAAGTAAAGCAGAGAACACTTGCAGAAATTTAGCTAGACGGGACATGTTTACGTAGGTAAATTTGAAGCATTTGTTGGTAGATGCTGGCTACTCATCGATGACAACTGGGGGGTTTTGATCGCTCATTTTAGTGTAACAAACTTTTTAATTATTTAAATTTAATTTTTATACTTCTACTATCTTATTCATTTTACATCAATTTCAGATTTTTTAAAATAATTAATATGTAACAATAAATGGAAAAATTCACGAATGACCTCATAAATATAAGAGAGAGTGTGGGAGGTTGAACTAACAAATAAATAAATAATTTATATTATTAAATATGATTTAGGACGACGTAATTTGGAGAGTGATTAATCACGGTCATTGCTCATATAAAACCAAGTAAGTCAGCTCACAAATTTCATATTGTAAAAGTAATGAGGAAATCTATGAATTAAGTGAGGGGTGGTCTATCTTAGAAATAATGTGAACGTGGAATAATTTGATGAGAAGAATTTCTGGGAAGTATTTCCGAGAAAATGACCTACCTAGTATTTATTTAATGGGATGGAATTTTGGAAAATGCTATAGATCTACTTGAACTAGATTCTTTTGCTATATTTGCCCCGTTAATAGCATCAACCCACTCCTCACCATGAAAACACATAACTTTATTCAATAAATTAGTTTGGACTTTATATTGATAATCCTTTGTATATAGAACAGTGACTTAAGCCTTCTGCAGAAATGAGTA
The DNA here is from genome assembly GCA_000711775.1 of Oxytricha trifallax. NCBI lineage: Eukaryota > Ciliophora > Spirotrichea > Sporadotrichida > Oxytrichidae > Oxytricha > Oxytricha trifallax. Next base: position 6,950 of record ARYC01017850.1, read on the forward strand.
TAATTTGACAGGTCTCTGCAACAGACATTCTTGCCCATTGTCTAATTCTCGCTATGCCACTGTCCTTGAACACAAGGGACATTGCTTCCTCTACATGAATAAAATTACTTGTATTCTATATATAAATCGGAATCGAATAATTTATTGATCACCTTCTCACACATTCCCAATTTAGAAACTATATTCTCTATATATTAATGAAAACAATTGAAAGAGCACATTTGCCAAGTAAACTTTGGGAGAAAGTGAGACTACCTAAGAACTATCAAAAGGCACTAGAAATGCTCGATGATAATTTGGAATTTTGGGGAAAGTTCCAGAGACACAAATGCAAGTAGAGACTCACCAAGCTCCATTAAATGATCATCAGACAAAGAAAACTCCGTAAACTTATTGCAAAAATAAGTAGCGAATCGATGAAGATGCTTACTTTTCTCACTTTGTGAGAATTCTTATTCATACTTACCTTACCAAAGTTTATTAGTTCCATGCACACCCAGGAAAAGTTAGTAGTAATAAACAAGAAATACGAGAAACGTGAAGCCAACAGAGAAAAAGCCGCTGAAAAAGCAGCTATGGTTGATAGAGCCATCGAGAAGGAGCTAGTGCAAAGACTGAAAAGCGGCACCTTCTATCCCCAGGAGATATACAACTTGAATTAAGAGGAATTCAAGGAGGTACTTGACAAGAACGAAGTCACTGAGTACGAAATCGATGTTGAAGAAGAGGAAGAAGAAGAGAACGAAGAGGAGTATGAGTATGACAGTGAGTTGGATGAAGACGAGCTTAGGATGCTTGAAGATGAAGAAGAGAATGATGAAGACCTTGAGGACATGGGTGAATCCAAACATGATTTTAAAAGTCAGAAGAAAAAGCAACTTATAATTGAGTTTTCTCTCATTAATTGGTTATTGAATTCTTAGATGGTGAATAGGGAGGTAAATCAGGTAAATCAAGCGATAAATAAGCCGGACAAAAGCGACCCAGAGTGAGAATAAATTACGAAGATGAGGACGAAGACAATTTGGAGTATGAATACGAAGATGAAACAATCACAAAGAAGAAGGACCTCATTAAAGCTAGTGTAGCAGGAGGTAGTGGAAAAAATCAAGCAAATAAGAGATAGAAGACTGGCAAAGTTGGAGGATCGTCTGGAGGAGGCGTTGATTTTTGAATATCATGCTTATTTATTCATTAAATTATCTCACTTAATTAACATTACCATAATTTAACTTTAATATTGAAAACAACAAGACATCGTTTCCCTTTTTTGTGGAATTTATAAACACTTAACTTCTTAATATTAATCTCTTAATAAATTATTCATCAATAATTGATTATTTTAGTATTCACCCGGGGATGTTACTATATTCTACTCTCAATATTTCTTGGGTGGGGACAGCAGCTGTGGTGGTATAGCACCGAATTTATATCTATCTTCGATCATTAATTTACCTCTGGGCGTCGTTGAATTGTTCACATCACTATTTCTTACAGCGCCACTGAATTCTTGCTGGCCTGACCCACTTATTGATCTCACCTTGCCAGTTAAAATGTCATATAGCTATGATTTCCTGACATTTAATTAAAGAAATAGAATAAGAAACTTGGAAATGCTTGCTTAATAGGAGTAAATTCAACATATATTTTTGATTGTCTGATGCACCTTCGTTAATTACTTGAACTTCCTGAGCAAACATCTCCTCTAATTTATCTCCCTTGTTCATTAACAATTCATTGAGTTTCTTGGCCATGTTATGCTGATTTCTATCATACTTGTATATCAAGAATGGTTTGAGCTTTTCCGCATCGAACTTCCTCAAAAAGTCTCCACATCGCTTCTTTCTTCTCTTAATGGAATTGATGTTTGAGGGAGTTTAGTCAGTGTTTAAATACTGAGGTTGAGGCTCTTTCAAAGCTTAAGCGATTTCGTCGAAATTGGGGTGTTCAACTATTTCATGGTGACTTTCGTCGCCTTCTTCACCCATCAAGTGCTTGGCTTCGTGCTCGTAGCCTGCCTTCATTAGAGCCTTGGCGGCTTCCTGCTCCTTGCCGAACAGAAACTGCTGGACTGTGGCTACTGTGGAGCCCAAGAAGATTGTTGTAAAGACCACAAGAGACAAGGCTGTTGTCACAATTAAAACTTTAAAAAATTATTATAAAAATCATAAATTTAATATATAATTTTATAACAATATTTTAAATTTTTAAACTAAAATTCATTATCATGTTAAGTCAATTGATTTCGACTGTCTTATCTATATAATATAAAATTATATATTTATTTTTGGTATTTTTCTAATTTTAATTCAGAAATTTTCTATATGCACAATTCAATAAGTTTAAATTACTTTTTACTTTAAAAATAGCAATAATCATTTATATATTAAATGAATTAATTTTGAAATAAAATTAACTTTATATTACAAAAAATAATAAGTATTGACTATCCAAATTTCTCAAATTAAAATATATTACTAAGATACATCTATAGGGTTTATAAATAACTGATCTGTTTGTCACATCATTTTCAATTCTCAAGACCAGTCCAAAAGCCACTGCGCCTCTAATAGTGCCTGCATAAGATATGAAAACCAAATCCTTGAATCTAATTCCAGACTTGTATTTAAACAGTTCAAGGAATTTGATCTCACTATTTATTCTCTTCTTATATTACTATTGTAAGATAAGAAGCGAATATAGTAATTTTAATGGTTTTAAATTTGATGATGCCAATTGTTGCTATGAATCTTCCAGCAATGACAATGACACATTCAGCAACGAACAACTACCATGACCACTCGAATTGAATGTATGAGAAGAATGTAAGTCCGAGATATCCAAACACAAAGGCCTCAATCGCATAGCCAATAACGTTAAAAGCTAGGGAAGTCACTTGCTTTGCCTGTGGAGATAGGTTGTACCAAGCGTATTTTGACATTAAAATTCCTGATGCCAGTAAGGAGATTATTTAAATAATAATGGAAAATGTAATGAAAACTTTGAATAGAGATGATTCCTGAATAGTGGAAAAGTTCAGCTATGCAGTAGGAGAGATAGCCAAAGCAGAAGATCAGAGTGCACTCTACCACTGGTTTCACAGTCAAAAATCTGAAGAATTTAGTCACTATAGCTGCTAGGAAAGCCATTGCTACTCTTTATATATAAAAACATCTATTAGTTATTTTAAACTCCAGAAAAGATGGACCAAAAGCTCAATCGAACAAAACTATACATAATCAAGAACGGCGTACAAAGAATATTTCTTAAACTACAAAATTGAGTGAATTTAATTCAAATCTTTTTGTTATTATAGTGCCATCGACCACACTCTTAGGCCCTGCGAATTCCATGACTGTGTTGAACAATATAATGCAGACAGCATCGTTAGTAATTCCTTCTCCGAATACCAAGGAGAATAGTTTTGGTTGCTCTTCGTATTTTATGATTGAGATAGCAGCTACTACATCTGTGCAGCATAGCAATGAGCACATCAATAATTATTATATAATAACTACAATTAATTTGATAATACTGACAAGTTTCTCAAAATTCTTTTCTATCTAATACGTTACAACAAAAATTAATCAATAAGATCTCCATCACAGACAGTTCAAATATTTCATATTCACTATAAAAAAGAGTATTTAGATAAAATGTCAATAAATTAAAGAAAATACTCTACATGCAATGTAATATGAATAAGTGTGTATTTCAAATAAAAAATGTCCTTGCTTAATTTTCAAAAATTATTGAGATTTGATTTGAGTTTTTTCTTACCCTGTTATGCCGTTGTACTTATAGAAGTCTCCACATTGCATAATAATATATGTGAACAAACTGAACAATGAAAATTGGATGATAGTTCCGAATAATCCAAATAGCAATATACCCATGATATTTTTAAAAAATAAATTACTTTTTATCTTATAACTGAAATTAACATTTGTTTTTGGATAAACTATATAAATAATGGAAAATTTGGAGCTAAATTAGTATTTTTAATTATTAAAAAAATCACCTTATTTTAAGAATAGCGCATGTTAATTATTTGTATAAAGCTAATATAAGATTTGTGCAAGAGTTTTTGGGGTTTTGAATATATTCAGGAAATTTTCAAAGAACTTTTGTCTTTTAATGTTGTAGCCTGAGGCAAAAACTATAGGCGGTAGGCAGAAATAGAAAAAGAAATTTTCGTCGAAGGAAAGCATGTGGTTGAACTCTGTGTGGCCTGTTGCATACGCCCCGTATGAAAATATCATTCCAAATAATAAATATTCATTTTAATGATAAAATATACAAAAAAGTAGATAAAATCGATAAAATACCATGATAATATTATGGGATTATTCATATAATAAGTCACTAAATTAAATTCCTCATAAAAATGCAGTATATTTTGTATAATTATCATTCCAAATATAATGACGAGACTTGCCTCATGACCAATTTTACAATGATACTTTTCAAGGACTGACCCCATGAACATGTAGAAGAAGAGCACTGCCATAATTAGGCAAGCCCCTTAA
>ARYC01017851.1:0-52338 GCA_000711775.1 Oxytricha trifallax
CGGCGAATATCAAATATAGAGATCCTGCTTATAATGGCAAGCGCTTATGGGTGAGTCGACTGTTATCATAGTTCTTAAGTGAAGATGCAGTAATTATATCATTTGATGAAAGTAATTTCAGATCTGACTACTTGCCTCCTAAATAGTGGTCACTAAATTAAAAGAGTATTCGTGGCAAGAGGAGTGAGAGAGATACTAAACTCATCACAACCAAGAATCGCAGTAAAATCATCGCAGGCGATAAGGAGTTGCAGTATGGAGAGTTGCTGCTTGGCAAGCAGTTGAATGATAAATAATTTTAGGAATCATCAAATGAATCGGATGCAGTTTCATTTATAAGATCAAGAAATTTGCCTGCTTAAAATACTACTCAAAGCATTAAGCTTTAAGCTGCTGCTAATGCTTCGTTATCATCCAATCATCATTCACTATTGTAGAGTAAAGCAAAACCAATTTCAAAATCTCATTCTAGTAATAGTAGTTTGACCAAGTTTGCAAAGCAATCTAATTTTTAGAAATCAGAGAAATCATCAAGCAGTTCTAAAGTAAGCGATTTGATCACATTTTTTATTGGATTATTTTTAGAAGTCAATTCTTATGCAAACTCCACCTCGTTAGAATTTGTAAGCTAAGCAGAAGCTGAATAAAAATTTATCTCCTATTCCTGAAGTGGAAGACAGTGCCCAATACTAATAGAGTACTCTGAAGAAGTTCAGAAATTTGAAGTTGCAGAGCACTGTCAAGAAAGTCACTTCGGATGATGAACAGATTAAACGAATTCATTCAGGGCTCACGCCATTGATCGACAGAGTATCAAAACTAAAGTTGCAATCGACTTTGAAGAAATCAAGCAGGTCTTTGTTAAGTTAGAGATAGAGAAAAGTGATTCAGCTAACTCCTAGAAAGCTATCGCTCTCAGTATTAAGCAGCTCGAATATAGATGAGTGTAAGTACAAGAAGTTGAATTTGAAAGTTGATGGTTGTTGCATGGTGATAGTCTATGATATGTTGGTTCTATTCTTGACTTTGGTAAACTATCCTATTGAACTGAGTTGGAGCGATTACTTATCTTTGATAGCATTAAGAGCGAGAGAGATGAAAGTCTAAAAGTAATCTCTGGAAATTATAGGATGATTTCAACTCCAATGCTAGATGAAGATACCCTGAAGATATCTATTGGATTGGATGGTTCTGCTCAATGATTGCATGAATCCGCGCTAAGGTTGTATGGATCCATGTTGTATGATTCCAGGTTGTATGGATCCAAGTTGTATCAATCCAAGTTGTATGGATCTGAACTTAAATTACAGGATTCAGCACTCAGGTTGTATGGTTCCAGATGAAGATACCCTGAAGATATCTCATGGTTGCATGGTTCCAGATTCCACAAAATCAACATATCTAACTTTAGACTCCAAATCATTATGCATACTATCATCAGACTATTATCATGACAACTCTGCTATCGTTCTCAAATTTATTCAACCTCTCTTATAGGTGACCTATAACCAAATCAGAGCCAACTTGAAGAATCAAAGGATGGTATCAAACCCATAGCATTGTTGTCAGATCAAATCCAGCTTAATTTAAACTATAAACCAATCTCACAATATCAAAAGGAAATGCTTGCCAATTTAGGTGATTATGGTTTAAAAGCTAGGCAGTTGTCTATTGAAAAATAAATAATGAAGAGATAGCAATACTCTATGAGTCTGATAGCTGCAATTGCCAGGATTTAAGTAGAGTGATGTTCAGCGTCATAATTTAATTGAAAGAGATTGCGATCGGAGGTACTATTTCGCAAACATCGTTGGGGTTTATCTATCAGATCGCTAAAGAGAAGATAAGAAGCTGACAAAAAAGATGTTGCTCCAATATAGTAGTGGTGCTTCTTGGATGATAATGCGAGTAATCATAAGTACAGAGACCATACGCCGTCGCTTTAAGTCCAATGTACTCTTCACGCAAGAATACTCGCCCTGGCTCAACCCAATCGAATAGTTGTTTGCATACATCAAGAAAAACCTCAAGCAGCAGAACATTAACAGCAAGTAAGCACTATCATAACTAAAATTTAGAGTGCAACTGGTCAAGCGCATCCAAGAGATAATTAAAAATATGAGCGAGGATGATGTTCGAGGACTCTGGGCATTCAGCATCAACATCAAGAAGTGGATTCATACTCTGAGATATGGCTTTGTATGAGATTCTTCTAAAAACTACTAATTGCACCTTACAATGAAAATTCTATAAGCACTTATAATTTTTGCATCGTCAATACTACTGTAACTACTATTGCTGCTGCTATTACTGCTGTTACTAATACTGAACTTAAAAATTAATCCATAAATTCATTGAGACCCTCCAAAATCGCAATATTCATAAGCCTGCTCAAACAATTATGAATTTTTGACGAGTGTCATCAAATTCTGGAAGAATGCACTCTGTATTGTAATTGCGTATCAGCTCAGAGTGAACAAGAGAGGAGTTGAGCAACTTTGGCTATAGTTCTACTAAACTCGCTTTAAATACAACTTTTCCAAGAATTGCATAATTATGCGAGAGAGGAGATAAACTAAGCATCAGACTTTTCGAATTCTTGAGAATGCAGTGATAATCTAGCAAATTTCCAACTTCTGCTCAATTGTTTTGATCAGCATCCTTTTATAGCACTGCTGAAATCAAGACTATAAAACCTCGCAATTTTTGACAGCAAAGACCAATATCAGAGATTTTCAAGATTTTTAACCTCTCTGCTCAAAATGGGATTTTGGTCACCATAATTTTGCAAAAAGAGACTAAAAATGCAAAATTCATTCTAAAGGCCTTGATTTTTCAAAAATTTGACCAACCTTCCCTAAAATGGTCTTTGCAACAACAAATCTCAATTTTGACCACTAATTTTAACAATTTGGCTGTATCAATGCATTTTGACCACTTTGTGACCATTCTACAAATATATGACAGACATAAATAAAGGCATATCAATCTTAGTCAAAAACAGGAAATTTGGCCATTTTAGCAATAAATCTCCACTTTGGTCATTTAAGAGAATATACTCAGAACAAATGTCGAATTTGACAAAAATGTATGTAATAATGACCACTTTGTAATAAAAACTAGCAATTTGACCAATTTTCCAAATAAGACTAACCACACATTATATCAGCAGTAAATAATAATATAATTAGTTTTGTATTTTAATTTTCACAATTCCCCGATTCGAATGTATTTTATCAATATGATACATATTGAAATCTGATTGACTAATCCATCAGAAAATTATATTAATAATAGTAATATTTGTACTATAATACTTGAGGTAAAATACAAAATAAATCAATTAATTATTCTTCTGAGAAAATAAAACATATAATTTTTTAGTGCACTCGAAAGAATAACAATGAATAATAATTCACATCCCAAACTAATTTTCTCCTTCACTTAGTCTGTATTTTGCCCCCCCCCCCCTCTCTCTATTAAATTATATTAATATTTATATGTGATTTTTCACAAGTCAAGTCTGATCTGCCTCAAACCTGTGCTTAGTTAGCGTTTTGATTGTTCTGGGCATTTAATGCTGCTTATTGAGCAGCTAATTAGGCGAGTTACTTGGCTTTTAACTTCTATGCTTGTAATTTCTTGGCTTTAATCTCATCTAATTATCTGATTTTCTCTAGGTCCTTGTCAATCACGCTTAATAATAAGAATTTCTTAATTTATATTGATATTAATTAGATATAATTAAAAAATAGATAATTATCTGAGTAGAATATGCCGTGGAATACTTATTATAAATATAAGTAACTCAAAAAAATTTATAAATTTGGAATTTAAAGGGTTTTACTTGGTAAGTATGTTTTTTTAGAAAAATGACAAATTTTTAGCAGAAAAATATGGCAATAAAGAATTAAAATTTGCAAATTGTGATATATTAAAAGGGTGAAACGTTTTATAAATTTACACTTTTAAATTGCCTATTTATATATTATTAATAGAATATTTGTAATCATCTATTTTCCATATTATTTATCTTAATACGTTCTCTTTCCTCTTTTCTGAAGAAAACGCTATTAAATTATTAAAAATGTTATATTATAAAGTATATAATTGATTATAAAAGTTTATTTTTGCAGTAGTGATAGCAAGGACGATGGTTGTGGCAAAGAAGAATATAGTTGCTGGGACATCAATGGCAGGTACGACATAAGCTGAAATAATCATGCAACCCAAAAAGAAATCGAATATTGCTTTTCCCCAGAAAAAGTTCATTATTCTTCAAAAACAACCAATTTTAGAATCTAAAATTTACCATGGTTATTTAGGCTTGTAAATAGAGCCTATTTTAATTCAATTTCTGCAATAAGTAGAACTTCCTCCTAATGCTCATAATTCCAAGTTCAAATAATAACAAATACACAGCAAAAACCACGAAATAAAATGTCATAATGTAGTTAGGGAGTGAACCAAGTTGCAAGAAATACACGAACCTCAGGATCACAATGACTAGTAGAAGTAAAGCAGAGAACACTTGCAGAAATTTAGCTAGACGGGACATGTTTACGTAGGTAAATTTGAAGCATTTGTTGGTAGATGCTGGCTACTCATCGATGACAACTGGGGGGTTTTGATCGCTCATTTTAGTGTAACAAACTTTTTAATTATTTAAATTTAATTTTTATACTTCTACTATCTTATTCATTTTACATCAATTTCAGATTTTTTAAAATAATTAATATGTAACAATAAATGGAAAAATTCACGAATGACCTCATAAATATAAGAGAGAGTGTGGGAGGTTGAACTAACAAATAAATAAATAATTTATATTATTAAATATGATTTAGGACGACGTAATTTGGAGAGTGATTAATCACGGTCATTGCTCATATAAAACCAAGTAAGTCAGCTCACAAATTTCATATTGTAAAAGTAATGAGGAAATCTATGAATTAAGTGAGGGGTGGTCTATCTTAGAAATAATGTGAACGTGGAATAATTTGATGAGAAGAATTTCTGGGAAGTATTTCCGAGAAAATGACCTACCTAGTATTTATTTAATGGGATGGAATTTTGGAAAATGCTATAGATCTACTTGAACTAGATTCTTTTGCTATATTTGCCCCGTTAATAGCATCAACCCACTCCTCACCATGAAAACACATAACTTTATTCAATAAATTAGTTTGGACTTTATATTGATAATCCTTTGTATATAGAACAGTGACTTAAGCCTTCTGCAGAAATGAGTATAATTTGACAGGTCTCTGCAACAGACATTCTTGCCCATTGTCTAATTCTCGCTATGCCACTGTCCTTGAACACAAGGGACATTGCTTCCTCTACATGAATAAAATTACTTGTATTCTATATATAAATCGGAATCGAATAATTTATTGATCACCTTCTCACACATTCCCAATTTAGAAACTATATTCTCTATATATTAATGAAAACAATTGAAAGAGCACATTTGCCAAGTAAACTTTGGGAGAAAGTGAGACTACCTAAGAACTATCAAAAGGCACTAGAAATGCTCGATGATAATTTGGAATTTTGGGGAAAGTTCCAGAGACACAAATGCAAGTAGAGACTCACCAAGCTCCATTAAATGATCATCAGACAAAGAAAACTCCGTAAACTTATTGCAAAAATAAGTAGCGAATCGATGAAGATGCTTACTTTTCTCACTTTGTGAGAATTCTTATTCATACTTACCTTACCAAAGTTTATTAGTTCCATGCACACCCAGGAAAAGTTAGTAGTAATAAACAAGAAATACGAGAAACGTGAAGCCAACAGAGAAAAAGCCGCTGAAAAAGCAGCTATGGTTGATAGAGCCATCGAGAAGGAGCTAGTGCAAAGACTGAAAAGCGGCACCTTCTATCCCCAGGAGATATACAACTTGAATTAAGAGGAATTCAAGGAGGTACTTGACAAGAACGAAGTCACTGAGTACGAAATCGATGTTGAAGAAGAGGAAGAAGAAGAGAACGAAGAGGAGTATGAGTATGACAGTGAGTTGGATGAAGACGAGCTTAGGATGCTTGAAGATGAAGAAGAGAATGATGAAGACCTTGAGGACATGGGTGAATCCAAACATGATTTTAAAAGTCAGAAGAAAAAGCAACTTATAATTGAGTTTTCTCTCATTAATTGGTTATTGAATTCTTAGATGGTGAATAGGGAGGTAAATCAGGTAAATCAAGCGATAAATAAGCCGGACAAAAGCGACCCAGAGTGAGAATAAATTACGAAGATGAGGACGAAGACAATTTGGAGTATGAATACGAAGATGAAACAATCACAAAGAAGAAGGACCTCATTAAAGCTAGTGTAGCAGGAGGTAGTGGAAAAAATCAAGCAAATAAGAGATAGAAGACTGGCAAAGTTGGAGGATCGTCTGGAGGAGGCGTTGATTTTTGAATATCATGCTTATTTATTCATTAAATTATCTCACTTAATTAACATTACCATAATTTAACTTTAATATTGAAAACAACAAGACATCGTTTCCCTTTTTTGTGGAATTTATAAACACTTAACTTCTTAATATTAATCTCTTAATAAATTATTCATCAATAATTGATTATTTTAGTATTCACCCGGGGATGTTACTATATTCTACTCTCAATATTTCTTGGGTGGGGACAGCAGCTGTGGTGGTATAGCACCGAATTTATATCTATCTTCGATCATTAATTTACCTCTGGGCGTCGTTGAATTGTTCACATCACTATTTCTTACAGCGCCACTGAATTCTTGCTGGCCTGACCCACTTATTGATCTCACCTTGCCAGTTAAAATGTCATATAGCTATGATTTCCTGACATTTAATTAAAGAAATAGAATAAGAAACTTGGAAATGCTTGCTTAATAGGAGTAAATTCAACATATATTTTTGATTGTCTGATGCACCTTCGTTAATTACTTGAACTTCCTGAGCAAACATCTCCTCTAATTTATCTCCCTTGTTCATTAACAATTCATTGAGTTTCTTGGCCATGTTATGCTGATTTCTATCATACTTGTATATCAAGAATGGTTTGAGCTTTTCCGCATCGAACTTCCTCAAAAAGTCTCCACATCGCTTCTTTCTTCTCTTAATGGAATTGATGTTTGAGGGAGTTTAGTCAGTGTTTAAATACTGAGGTTGAGGCTCTTTCAAAGCTTAAGCGATTTCGTCGAAATTGGGGTGTTCAACTATTTCATGGTGACTTTCGTCGCCTTCTTCACCCATCAAGTGCTTGGCTTCGTGCTCGTAGCCTGCCTTCATTAGAGCCTTGGCGGCTTCCTGCTCCTTGCCGAACAGAAACTGCTGGACTGTGGCTACTGTGGAGCCCAAGAAGATTGTTGTAAAGACCACAAGAGACAAGGCTGTTGTCACAATTAAAACTTTAAAAAATTATTATAAAAATCATAAATTTAATATATAATTTTATAACAATATTTTAAATTTTTAAACTAAAATTCATTATCATGTTAAGTCAATTGATTTCGACTGTCTTATCTATATAATATAAAATTATATATTTATTTTTGGTATTTTTCTAATTTTAATTCAGAAATTTTCTATATGCACAATTCAATAAGTTTAAATTACTTTTTACTTTAAAAATAGCAATAATCATTTATATATTAAATGAATTAATTTTGAAATAAAATTAACTTTATATTACAAAAAATAATAAGTATTGACTATCCAAATTTCTCAAATTAAAATATATTACTAAGATACATCTATAGGGTTTATAAATAACTGATCTGTTTGTCACATCATTTTCAATTCTCAAGACCAGTCCAAAAGCCACTGCGCCTCTAATAGTGCCTGCATAAGATATGAAAACCAAATCCTTGAATCTAATTCCAGACTTGTATTTAAACAGTTCAAGGAATTTGATCTCACTATTTATTCTCTTCTTATATTACTATTGTAAGATAAGAAGCGAATATAGTAATTTTAATGGTTTTAAATTTGATGATGCCAATTGTTGCTATGAATCTTCCAGCAATGACAATGACACATTCAGCAACGAACAACTACCATGACCACTCGAATTGAATGTATGAGAAGAATGTAAGTCCGAGATATCCAAACACAAAGGCCTCAATCGCATAGCCAATAACGTTAAAAGCTAGGGAAGTCACTTGCTTTGCCTGTGGAGATAGGTTGTACCAAGCGTATTTTGACATTAAAATTCCTGATGCCAGTAAGGAGATTATTTAAATAATAATGGAAAATGTAATGAAAACTTTGAATAGAGATGATTCCTGAATAGTGGAAAAGTTCAGCTATGCAGTAGGAGAGATAGCCAAAGCAGAAGATCAGAGTGCACTCTACCACTGGTTTCACAGTCAAAAATCTGAAGAATTTAGTCACTATAGCTGCTAGGAAAGCCATTGCTACTCTTTATATATAAAAACATCTATTAGTTATTTTAAACTCCAGAAAAGATGGACCAAAAGCTCAATCGAACAAAACTATACATAATCAAGAACGGCGTACAAAGAATATTTCTTAAACTACAAAATTGAGTGAATTTAATTCAAATCTTTTTGTTATTATAGTGCCATCGACCACACTCTTAGGCCCTGCGAATTCCATGACTGTGTTGAACAATATAATGCAGACAGCATCGTTAGTAATTCCTTCTCCGAATACCAAGGAGAATAGTTTTGGTTGCTCTTCGTATTTTATGATTGAGATAGCAGCTACTACATCTGTGCAGCATAGCAATGAGCACATCAATAATTATTATATAATAACTACAATTAATTTGATAATACTGACAAGTTTCTCAAAATTCTTTTCTATCTAATACGTTACAACAAAAATTAATCAATAAGATCTCCATCACAGACAGTTCAAATATTTCATATTCACTATAAAAAAGAGTATTTAGATAAAATGTCAATAAATTAAAGAAAATACTCTACATGCAATGTAATATGAATAAGTGTGTATTTCAAATAAAAAATGTCCTTGCTTAATTTTCAAAAATTATTGAGATTTGATTTGAGTTTTTTCTTACCCTGTTATGCCGTTGTACTTATAGAAGTCTCCACATTGCATAATAATATATGTGAACAAACTGAACAATGAAAATTGGATGATAGTTCCGAATAATCCAAATAGCAATATACCCATGATATTTTTAAAAAATAAATTACTTTTTATCTTATAACTGAAATTAACATTTGTTTTTGGATAAACTATATAAATAATGGAAAATTTGGAGCTAAATTAGTATTTTTAATTATTAAAAAAATCACCTTATTTTAAGAATAGCGCATGTTAATTATTTGTATAAAGCTAATATAAGATTTGTGCAAGAGTTTTTGGGGTTTTGAATATATTCAGGAAATTTTCAAAGAACTTTTGTCTTTTAATGTTGTAGCCTGAGGCAAAAACTATAGGCGGTAGGCAGAAATAGAAAAAGAAATTTTCGTCGAAGGAAAGCATGTGGTTGAACTCTGTGTGGCCTGTTGCATACGCCCCGTATGAAAATATCATTCCAAATAATAAATATTCATTTTAATGATAAAATATACAAAAAAGTAGATAAAATCGATAAAATACCATGATAATATTATGGGATTATTCATATAATAAGTCACTAAATTAAATTCCTCATAAAAATGCAGTATATTTTGTATAATTATCATTCCAAATATAATGACGAGACTTGCCTCATGACCAATTTTACAATGATACTTTTCAAGGACTGACCCCATGAACATGTAGAAGAAGAGCACTGCCATAATTAGGCAAGCCCCTTAACTAAAAAGTGACCCTGACATTAAATATAATGCTAAAATATTATTAATACTTAAAATTCCTGTAGTTTATCTAACTTTCCCTAAATTCTTTCAATTAACTCATTCTTATCTAGTTTCTTTTAGTAACTAAATTTTTCTTCCAATTGATGAACTTATTATATCGGTAAAGTAAAGAAAATAATTATTTAAATATAAACTTAAATAATTTTTGCAGGCTTATGTTTAAAATAGAATTCCCCAGTTTTTTTAATTGAATTTATTGCTACTCAATTTACATAGAGATATTCGGATTAGTAAGCTTTCGTGAAGATTCTATGTTTATCAGGATTTCTTGTTTAAAAGGCCACTATTTAACTTATTATGATTGTCAAGGAGACCTTTTTCGAAATCCTAATCCATACTTGAATCTATTTTCTTCTTTCTTGTTCCTTCTGGACTCTGAATATTATAATTCTCTATTCAAAATTACAATTTACATATTTTTCATGAGAGTATGGCTTAATTAACGAGAAGGGGATAAAGATAATTGATAAAAATTTGTTTATGCTTTCAAAATTATAAAGTATGAAAATTTGACTATAAATCTGTTTAGAAAAAAGAATAATATTTTCTTTCTTTTATTAAGAGTATTGCTATTAAATTGATGGCTATTATTAACATATTTTGAGACAGTATAATTAATCAACATTATTTGAATGATTTAAATTAAAATTGTTTGTAAATCTCACTAAATAATTCTCTAATTCTTGCTCTTCTTTAATCGCATTTCCCCCATCAAATTGCTTAGATCTCATTTTCTTCAATCCCTTATACTATAACAAAAACGGTTTATTTTTATTTGCATAATTAGCCACAATTTATAATTGAGGTTATCACTAGAGCCGAAGTATCTCATTTTCCCTTGAAGTTTGCTTGAGCCCTAAGATCTCTGATCAAAACTGCCTCTCAACGATCCCTATTTAACATAGTCTCTTTCAATTTCTTCTCCTTAATTTATACATAAAAATACATAAATAAATAAATAAAATTAATTTATCATCATATCGTTGTACTCCTTGAGTCTCTTGTGCTCAAATTTGTCATATTTATAGATTAAAAATGGCTTCAATTTATTGCTGTCAAAATCCTTGATAAACTAAGAAAATTTGGATTCCTTTTTCTCGGGTTATTCATTTTCATTATTACAAAGTTATAATGAAATTATGGTTAAATCATAGAAATATAATTTTATTTGAAAATTGACTTTCTAGTAACAAATTTACAAAAAATGAATTTAACTCTATCAATATCCATTTAGCCAAATTTCTTAATCATAGCTTCCTTCTCTTTTTTTATATCTTCAATATTTGGGTGCTCAACAATTTCATGATGACTCATTTCACTTTTCCCTTTTGAATTTTTATCTGCGTTTATCGCTTCATCATGGTGATATAAATTTTGAAAATACTATATGTATTCTCATAAATTTCAAAGATGATGATCGTCAACATCTTTGCCAAAGAGTAACCTCTAAATCAAAGCCACAGTTGACCCCATAAACACTGTAGTAAAAACGACCAATCCAAGAGATGTTGTAATAATTACTGATCTATTGGTAACTTCATGATCAATTTTCAAGACTAGGCCAAAGGCCACTGCGCCTCTAATCATTCCTGCATAAGATATGAAAGTCAATTCCTTTAAACCAATGCCTGCTTTATATCCAAATAATCTATAAAAAAATTCGTTAGAATAAGTTGTAAAGTACTTACCCGAGGATCTTGATTATGCCTATGGTTTATTAAAAATACTAATGTATTTTTTTATAGTACAGTTCCTGAGAATCTGCCAACAAACACAACTATTACCTCTCCAACGAATAATCTCCAAGACCATTCGTAATGCACATAAGAGAAGAATGTTAACCCAATATATCCAAAAACGAAGGCTTCTGCAGCATATCCAATCATGTTGAATGCTAAGGATGTTGCCTACTTAGACTAAGGAGAGAGATTGTACCAACAGTATTTCATTATAAATTTAAGAAAAACAAAAAGAATTTAGATTACTTTTTAATCTCAAATGAATCAAATTACTTAATACTTAGCCAGAAGAACACCGCAAGCAAGTAAAGTAATGATTCCAGACATACTAGCTCTTTCAGATATTGAATATGCCAAATATCCCATGCAAAACACGAAATTGCATTCAATGACTGGCTTGATTGTCAAAAACCTGCATTCTTTTGTTATCTTTGCGCTCAATAAAGCTACAAATATACCTATTAATAGTGAGAAAAAACCCAACTTCAAGAAACTTCCCATGATCTTAAGAGGCGTCCAAGCTTCAATTTACACATATTATAGAATCTTTTTAATTATAGGTTTGAACCACTATGATAATAGACTATAAATTTAATATTTAAGCTGTAAAACTAGCTCCTGGCCCAGAAAATTGGATTACGGCATTAAACAATATGATACTAATAGCATCATTTGTCACTCCCTCTCCAAATATTGGGGGGTACCTCTCATCACCATACTTTTATAAATAAACATTTTATTCAAAAATTCATAGTCCTCGTCAAATTTGGGTTAAAATTCTCTAGTGAGGCAATGAATATTGTATTTAGCAACTCTTAAGATGAATAAAGTTACTAATAAATATACTTTTATAATATAAATCATTAGATTTAGAACAAAAAAGCAAACAAGTAATTAAATTCGAAAACGTTTTAATTTTAATTATTTAATGAAAAAATGATTACAATTTTTATTGAATAATGATCCATATTTTAAATATAATGATAAAAGTATATTTATTTGTATCTTTATTAATCTTAAGAGTTGCTTAGTATTATTTTTATTACCTCATTGGTGAATTTCAACCCAAATTTGACTAGGACAATGACTTTTTTTAATAAAAAGTTTAGTGGTGAGTGAAACAGGTACCCCCAATATTTATTTAAATATACTTGAGTATAACATCACTTAATTATTAATTTCCTTTAAATACAAGACTGAATAACTTAGGCTATTTCTCTGAGTTAATCAGCGACACTGCCGCAACAACGTCACTAGAGCATAAGAGCGAACTCATCAATAAAATTTCAAAAATTGTTAGTTTAAATTCTTCATATTATCCAGTCGCTCCATGATACTTGAAAAATGTGAAGTAATTAAATATCAGCCATGTGAACACTGAAAATTGGAGATATTTATAAAGGTCCTATAAAATTGTCATTATTTTTCATTCTTCATATAATAAATAGAAAATGCATTAAAACTAACAAATAACTTATAATTTTTTTTAGAATTTTTCTCTTTATTATTTACCCCACTAAATAGAGTGAATTGTACCATTGTATTAAGTAATCCAAAAATCATGATATTATTTATATAGAAAATGTTTTATATAAATTATGTTAGCAATAATTATATAATATTGTTGAAATTAGCGAAAAAGTTCTATCTCTGCATGCTATAGCCAGATGCAAACACAATGGGTGGCAGGCAAAAATAAAAGAAGAAGTTCTCATTAAAAGTCAACATCTAAATATTAAAATTGTATTATTATTATTTATTGCTGTACAGAAATTAATACTGGGGCTTAAGCCAACCATATAGATAAACCAGATAGTTAAAAAATGTATTTATATATTAAATTTACATAATTTTAATTATATGTTTAGTAAAAATAATAAATTAATAAAAATAACATTAAAATATAATTAATTGATTAATCACTGTTAGCTCTACATGCTAGAAAGTATAAGTAAAATATGAAAGAAGCATTCCATTTAAAATATATATAAAAATATTTATTTTTTATTCGAAATTTTATGAATAAAAATTTTAATTAAAATAATGATTTTAAATATTCCCAGTAGGATAGCAAGCGAGGCTTCGTGACCAATAATCAATTTGTATTTCTCAATTATCGATCCAATTATCATATAGAACAAAATCATGCCCACGATCAGAATAGCTCATTCATAAATTAAAAATATTTATCAATAAAATATATTCATAAAATTTCTTAATAATTAAAATGAAGTCATTATTTAATATTTGAAGCTCCTGAACTTATTATGGTCTCCTCTGACATTTATAAAATTTAAAGTTTAAACTATTTTATTTAACTAATGATTTAAAGAATTTTTAGGAGGGGGGGGGAGCTTTCAAAAATATATATTTGTATATAATAAATTAAATAAAAATAACTAAAATATCCCAATAATGATTTTAAGTAAGAAAATTAGATTATAAATCTACTGACCAAAATCGGTATAGCTAAATTTGAAATAATTTGAAAATAAAAGAATCAAAATTTTCAAAGAAAAAATTTGAAAAAAGCTGAGTAATTACTTTAATTTCACAATAGGAATGAATATTAAAATTAGTAATTATAATTACTAATTTTTTTGGTTGAATTTTTTTTAATTAAATTTTCCTTTAATATAAATATTTTTAAATTATAATTTTGTATAAAACTCTAAGTATTAAATTTGAAAAATACTTTTATTAAATACATATAAGTTATAGATAAATATATATTTTTTAAACTTAATATATTCTTGCAATATATTTAAAATCTTATTCAATTTTCTTATTAATCTTTTATTATTATTTCAATGAATTTCCTTCTATTTCTAGCTTAATATATTTAATATTGAGAATAAATATTTATTATAAATTCCTTATTTATTTATTTATTTAGAATAATTTTTTTAAACATTCTTACTTAAGTTCAATAGAAATATTTAAATTATACTATAAAAATGTGTAGAATATAAATTTTATGTGATAAATTTTTGTAATCAAATATATAAACGAGATAAAAATATATATATAATGAAATAAATAATGCAATCTAAGTTTGATATATTTAATTAATTTATTGTATTGAATAAATTTATTTTTGAAATATGATTTTAAGATTTTGAGTTAATCATTAATAAATTAAATCTTAACTTTTGCAAATGGAAAAAGCAAAAGATTAACATATGCGAATCATTTTTAAGTAATTTATTAAAGTTTAAAATACTATTCAAATTCTTAATATATGTTTGAGATCAAGATCTCCGCAATTATATAAGGGAAGAGGAAAACTGTAGCTATAAAGTGCGATGAGGAATATCAAGTTAAGCTCAAAGAGATACTTTATTATATAAAACTATCGTTTTAATAAATGAGAGAATTTAATTTTTTACAATGGAGCTCAGCGTTTTAAAATATATTAATAAAGAGCTTCTAAGCAGAGTAGATTCACATGCACTTATCAAAGAGTTGTTGAGCATCGGTCCATAAAACATTGATCAGGTTCTCTTGAGAAAGCCTCCACAAGTCACTGCACAAAGAATACCTAACCATCATAATAACTCTCATTAATCACAATTCAATCAAACAACTAACTCAAGACCTAATGATATATATTTATAGGGGGTTTTGGGGTTAAAATTTTCATCAAACTAATCGATTCGTTTTGTTTACAATAATTTAATGAGAGCCTAGGATTGACAGAGCTGCAAAGAATATAGGCTTTGATAAAGAAAGAGACACCCTCGCCTACTTAGAATTCAGCCATCAGTTCTTTGAACATTTTCAATCAGAGCAATGCCAGGAAAAATGCTGCAATCTTATAAGCATATTAAACTTCAGTGATAGAATAGTTTGAATATTGAATTATAATTTTTCATATTTAGGATTCCTTTTTATCCCAACAAAGATAGAGTACAACTAGAGCTGTCCCTGGAGACTTCGAATATTAAGTGAGTAGAAACTCTGGCTAACCTAACTTCAGGCAACTATGATAGTTTTAAGCATAAATTTTACTTTAAACGAGATTACCCAAACAAGAGAAATACGACCACATACACAACTGGAAATCAATAACAAAATTACTCAGACGATGATCATCCCTCTGGAAGACCCTCATCAACTCCAAGAGGTGACCTTAATTATTAGCAAAATGAGAGTAAAAACACAATGGAAAATGATGAAAGTAAGCAGTCATACTTCTGGGATGAGAAGGAGTGCGTGGATTTCATTAAATTAATGCACCTTCACGGCAAGCGCTGGATAGTTTTGAGCCAGCATTTATAGGGCAGGAACTAACTTTAGTGCAGAAGTCATGGTTAAAAATACCTCAAAGCCCATAGGGAATTGTTGACTATATGCGAAAATATGGTTGACAAAAACATCATGCCTAGTGATTTGAACTTGCTCAGAATCAAGAGATATGAATAGGATTGCAAAAATGTCCTGGAATCTTTCAAAAATTTATTGCCGATAAAAATTTAAAGTTTGTCACCCATTTCATAAGTGGAAATTAAAATGTTAACTTTCAGAAAAGATATGAAAACTGACCCAGAAATTCTAAAGAATATTATGAGGAAGGAATTCTTCCCAAATTATATGGTGAATCATTACATTTTGGAACACAGACCTCAAATTCACGCTCTTCCTGATAAGCTCGAATAAATCCGAGTAGCTGTAGCCAACGAACTTAGTTTCTATGATGATCTTAAAACTCTGAAGAAAAGAGTCAGGCGAGGCAGCAGAGATGACAACATGGGTAGTAGCAGATATTATTAATAAACAAATTATCTATATTTCAAAGCTTTTATAAGAGGTTGTGTATATTATACGGGGGCAATGGAGATGAAAACGATGAAGATTTTGGATTAAACCTCTAAATTTTATGAAATCCTTTTTATTTATTAAGTTATTTTTATAAATTTATCTGACTTGGATGAAAATGGCAATCGTAAGTACAAAGAACCAAGAATTAAAATTTCATGATTAAACAAATCTTAGAATCTTATAGATGCTTTAAATATTGAAATTTATTCAAAAAGATAGCTCACTAAAGAGGGTTTGGAATTAGAGAAGCAAATAGGGGAGGCAGTTGGAGCTATAAAAAGAAGAAAAAACAACACTTCCATTAACAATTCTAGTGGCTAGCCTATGGCATTAGACTAGCAATAGAAATGAGGGGATCATCAAAGTAAGAATATAACCATAAAATATTATAATTAAAAATTATTAATTTTCTTATAAATTTTTAAGGGATTTTAAATCACATGTTCAATTATACTTAATGTATTTTTACAAATATTATTTTCAAGTTTTTTTATGCATCTTTACTTATTTATAATTTTAAAGTAAAAAATAGAGAAAAAATTTTAATTAATAAAAAAAATACTTTACATATATTAGAAAATGATAGATGTCTTCTTTTTTAAATAATCCTTATAGTTTGAACACATAAAAATCCTATATTAATTTTTATAATTTGAATCAAAGTCTAAGTTAAGCCATCAATATTGTTTAACTTTTTTATTATTAAAAGTTAAAAATAAATTATATTTTTTATTATGATTATTCAACTCTTAGGTATTTTTTTGAATGCAGGATTGATGGTCTATCAAAATAAAATATAATAATCAAGGACTCAGTATTTATGAGACTCTGAGATAATAAAGATGAAAACTATAAAGTAAAATTATAAAATAAAGAAATCTAATATAGAGAAATTTATGTTGAGCAACCTGGTAAGCAAATCTTCAAATTTAATATAAAATGAAAATTCTCTGGTATGTTAGGTAATATAAATAATATTCCTTAATCATATCAATATAATTCGCTATCAAATTAGAAAATTATAAGAATATTTAAATGAAAAAAAAAAGTCATTTTTCACATTAAATTAACCACATATTATCATTTCTCTAAAAAGAAATTGATAATTTATAATTGTTAATTAAATTCCTTATTTTAATAACCACATTTGCCAGATCTCTTTAAAAATAGGATAAGGAAAAATCGAATAGTATTCAAGCCAAGCTAAAATAATATTTTTTATAATTTTCTCTTAACTTTTAGAAAAGAGCTAAATTATAGTATAAATATTTTTACCAAAAACAATCAATAATTGAATAAAATATAAATTTAATTATTACTTAAAAGACCTGATTTCTATTCCCTTAAATTTCCATATGAACACTCTTCTATAAATTTAAATGAAATTCTATTGTCAAAATCATAGATTAGACTTTAGAATTAATAAGATTTTATAGTCAATATTTGATGTTTTTTGCTTTGTCAGACTGCTTTATTTATTAAAAATATTAGTATATAAATTATTTAAGAAAAACGTGTCATTAAAAAAGGATAGAAATTATAAAAATGTTCAGTTAATGACAACTTTCTTATTTTTGTTTATGGTTTAGCATTATATTAAACTTAACCTTTTTTGGGTACCCTTCCCTGAATAGTATAAATGTCTATTTTATGTTATGTGGAATTCTTAACTTATAATTATAATTATTAAGAAACTAATAAACTGTTTTGTTTTCATAGCCATAAATGCAAATAATTTTTAATATTTACAATATTAGAAATGTATTATTTCAATTTTAAAATAATTTAACCAAAATTTTATATCTTTTATTTAAATTATCATTTGGTTTTATAATTATTTATTTCGGTTACAGCCAATAAAACTATAAAGTGAGATTTTTCATAAAATATTGAATAATGTACTCTAGTATTTCTATTAAACTAATTGTAATTATATATTGCAAAATTGCAAAAATTATTTATAATTAAATTACCTTGTAATTTAAAACATAAATACTTTAATATTTTTTTGATATATCTTTCTTTGAAAATAAATATCATAGTAAAATGGGTTGCGTGAAATCAAGAGATGCCGCTGGTGTTGCTGAGGACGTTCCTCTCCCCGCCCTCGATTTGTCAGGACTCGACGGTCCCACCAAGTTCGAGACCATCTTAGCCTTCAAGAGAACCAAGGTCGACCTCCTCGAAGCCAAGCTCAAGCAAATCTCAGGTGAAGCCAAGCACTTCACTCTGCGAAACATAATTTTCACTTTTTATTAGAGTTTTACTACACTCTCGCTTAATTGAGAGAAGGATTCGCCACTGATAAGGTATGGGCTGATCTCGCCAACGACGACAGTCTTCTCGTTAAGGTACTCACCTCAGAATACTTCGAGGATGAACTGAAATTATATTCGTAGCAAACATTTTAATGTATGATTCTTAGGATGAGGAAAACAAGGGCACCATTAGCAGAGACGCCATGATCTTATTCGCTGTTCTCTCCTCAAACGGTGACGCCGCCACCAAGGCCAGAGTCCTATACGATGTTCTCCAAGACAACAACCAAGAGTTCATCTCTGCCAACGATAAAGATTTCGACGGTTCATTCTCAAAGCTCGTTGATCTTGCCACCAAGTTGCTCTACACTCATATCCACTTTTGAACCCCAAAAAATATATAAAAAGGGGTATATGTTTTTTGTAAAAATGTTAAATTGAGAATTACCATTCAGAATTTTATTATATATTAGGCTATTTATTATAGAAAAAATATTCAAATAACATTAAAGAGTTTGAATTTAAAAAGTATAAAATTACTCTATAATTTCTATCTATCTATATATCCTGTGAATTATTTCATTTACCGGTAACTTGTGGGATTCTAAGAATTATACGGCTTAACTTTGGTAAAATATAAATCCTAGAATTTGACCTTTAATCCATTAAATTTTTAAGTTTAATTTCAAATTAGTGATAAGTTTCTCAAACTATAATGATTTACAAATATTTATTTTACGGGATTTGGTTTGTTGACGCCTCAGCTCAACCAAAGATTAACGTAAGCGACTTCTCTACCATCGATGAAAAGAAAAGCGAATTGTCAGAACAATTATATAATTAATCTCATTAAATGAAGTAAAACAATTGTTTCATCATTTAAGTCATTATTTTATATAAATTTAAATTCTTGGACGAAGTATTTGGTGCTGCAAGCAAATTGACTAGAAAGGAATGGGAGACTAAAGTAGCAAAGACCCAAAAGTTCTTGTTCACTCTCAAGGAGACCAGATCAAAGGTTGAGAAAGCTCTCGGACTCTGAGCACAGTGATGACGACAATGTTTTATTAAATTTTAACATTATTTTTTACTCGAATACTTGATCATTTAAAAACTATTAAATTTGGGATCATTAAGCTTCAAAATTACATGTTTTACAATAGGATAAAAAATTTTATGTTTATTCAGAATAAACCTTAATGATATATCTATGAGCACATACAAATAGACCACAACCAGTATCTGCCCAAACATACGACTACCCCCCTTATTCTCTCTTAACTTCACAATCATTTAAATAATTAATGCAATTTATTATATAACAGTCCTATGGAATTTCCCTCTAAAAAATTGGACATTGTTATGAATTTTCTATTTTTAAATCGAGTGTTTGAAGCATATTTATTAGAAAGTTACAGAATTTAGAAGAGAATGAAGTTTGAGTGAGAAATGAGGCGGGTTGAAATATGCGAGAGCAGGTACTGAAGTGAATTTGTTTGTATGTTTGCAATTTTATTGATTGAATAAGATATTTCTTGTTTAACTAACTAATAACTTATTTTAAGAATTCTTATCATGTTAACTATAATTATTTCACAAATATTATATTTACCATTCTGATCGTAACGAGAATTCTTAGAGATTGTAATTATTAGAAATATGTAGAATGACAAATTTATAATAAAATATTTGAAAGTTAAAAGAGTAAAAATAATTTAATGGATAACTTCAGCAACATATCAAGCTAGCCATTAGTATTTATAGATACAAGTAATAAAGTGTAGTCGCAAACTCAAGACACTTATAATGGAAATATTTACAATTCCTAAGAAATCTAGTAGCAAGTGCAATATTAAGAGACTCCATACTTGAGGTAAAAGTATCAAACACATGAGAATTTGCAAGCTTTATAAAATCATTGGCATTTAGTATTTTGATAAAGTGAAATTTTTTTTAAAAAAATAGCTGCTTAACAAGTGAATAGTACCAAAGAAAAAAACAGTCGACCATTCTCTCCTACTATTGTCTTCAGTCCTCTCGTTAAAAGAGACATGTCAATTTAAGAATTAAATTTTTTACTATGTTTATGTTAAGAATGGAAAGATAGATGCACCACAGCAGCAACTATAAACTATTATGTTGGCGCATTAAACTGCATGGTCATTCTTTGGATTTATTTCGTTGTCTTCGATAAATTTGCACAATTCAATCCTGTTATGGTCTTATTTTACAATTTACACATAACTCCCTAATTTCTCTCTAAATATAAGATATTACTAATTGTTCGTGCAGTAGTTTATCTTATCAATGTTTGCCTGGTCTTGCAGCTCAGAAGTGTACGAGTTTTACATCAGACAGCACCTATGGGTGTATTTCGCTTTGGCATTCTTCAATATTGTTTACTTTGTGATGGGAAATATCGGTGGGTACTATCTGTTCGCTTACACCAGGGGAGGTTTGTACCAATACACTGGCATGAGCATTATATTCTTCATATGCTCATCTACTAGTACTATAATCATGCAGATTATATCGGCTGGCTTCTACATTGAGCTCAAGTTCTATCAGAAACCACTTATTATAATATATACAATGACAGATTTAATTTGAACTTAAAGGGGTTTAGGGGTTGATGTAAGAAAAATTATTAAGAATTAATTTGTAAAATTTATTTAATTGTGGTAAACTTGTCCTCTCAAATGAAAACAAATCAGAAAATTTACACACGAATATTAATCTTAAATAATCATCACAAAATTATTAAGAACCAGTTAAAGTTCTCAATCTATACTGAGGAAATACTTTCAATAAGCTTACTAAAAATATTGAAAAATCTGACAATTTCATCTAGAATTATTAATTTTACTTAACTAAAACTAATTCCCTATATTTTATCAATAAAATTATTGACTTTTGATGATATATATATACATTTTTTATATATAAAAAGACTACATCGATTACAAATATATCGGCATATTGAAATTAATAATTAAAATAAACATTTTCGACACTAATTATAAAATAAATTAAATGTCTGGAGATTACAGTGAAAGTGTGGATATATGTTTTGGGGTGCTCTTCGGACTGCAGATACTTTTCAATATTATAGTATTGTATCAATTCTATTGATATGGGAAATAAAAAAAGAATAAACTTTGATAATAAGATAACAACTTATTATTTGTATCAGCGAAAGATACCAATTTTAAGAGAAAATGTAAATAACCATAAATGTAATAAACACCGAAATTTAGCAGTAAAAGCCAAATTATATGAAATTTTCATATAAAGTATAATCATATGTTTATAGTTAAAAAGAATTTTATGAAAATAAATCATAATTGATTAAAATCTCCCAATATTTGTTAAACAGATAAAAAAGAGAGTTTTAGTAATCATTCTAGTTAATTTGCTTCTCACTATTGGATTGGTATGTAAGTATTCATTATTATTTTAATTGAATTTATTATGAATTCTGACGCAATCATCGAGTAAAACCATTTATTTCTGGAATTTATAAAGCCAATTTCCCATCAATTAATTGCCCATAAACCATACATTATAAATAAATTGACCCAGTCAAATCACATTAATCTTTTCTTATTTACCCATGATTATTATGTTATTTTTATTATAAATTGCAATTAATATGTATTTCTGAGTATAGTTAGATTTGCAATGACAATTTACTAAATAAGGAGAAATGGTTATTTGCTGGATAGAGGAGAATACTATAAATATTTGTACTTTGAGTTCCCCTATCATCTTTTCAATGTTGTCGCCTTCATTGTCATTATGTAGTGGTACGTAACAAACATTTCTATATAATATACCCATATACTTTAATGTTTATTTAGTGAATTCACCACACTGTATTTTTTAATGACAAAAAAATTGAACTGTTTTTTTAGGATTTAACTGTGGGCTGTGCTGAGTGAAGCCAATGAGAGCAGTTCAAGAGAGAGCGAAAGTGAAAAAGAATAAGAAATTGCTAAGAAGAAATAAGTGCCCAGTTACAAGAAATTTATTAGGTTTGTTAGGCAGAGATTTTTCGAAGGGAAAACTTACTATGTGATCCTATATGGAACTGTCATTGTTGTAAAACTTAATCAAATAACTCTAATTTTAAGCAGAATATAGGCAATAAATTAAAAATAATCAAGTTTACTATCATTTCTGGTGATGGACACGATATTCTTGTCCATAGATTAAACAGTGAGAAATAAACAATTAAACACTACTTTTGAGTAAGAAATATTTTCAAATATCTACAGATTTCTGCTAAAAATACCTACGATATAAGTCATTATATCATCAATTTTTTTAGAGTTTTCACATTTATGCTGATGATTTTTGGAATCGTACTGTGTGTAGACTATATCATTACATATATCGCCATTTAAATATAGTTTAGTCTACTTGATCCTAAAATCAGGAAAAAATTGTCAAAAAATGTAAACATATTCAAATAGTATAATATTAATCTCTTATTAATAGATGAATGCATTCTTCATTATGATGATCCTAAACTTAAAGTATTAATAAATTGTTAATAATTATGTAATAAAATAATTACAGTTTACTGCTTGGGTCAAGGACGATATACTATTTATTCTTTAGATTTAGGAATTTTCACTATGAACCTGATTAAGAAATAGATAATTCACAGTTGATATTCATATATTGTGAGGAAATCTTCTTCAATTTTTTGTATTTTATTAATTTTATCAGTATTTTAAGTGAATTAATCTATATTATTTAAATATAATTTTGTGGTGTTTTATAACTTGGTATTGAAATAAAATCACGAGGATCATTTCGAAGATAAATATTAAAAGTGTTAAGCCAAGAAAATGGGATATAATTTTATGTGCAATAAACTTTAGTTCGTTAATTTGATAATTATAACTTAAAATGGGTTATGAATTCTGGTGTGAAAATGGAAATGACAACAGCAGCAGTGACAGTTTGCTCTCTAATGATAAATCCATTGACATCAACAACAAATCCATTGAGCAACTAAGGTAAGTAATTTACATGTTTAACTGTTTCCCCCACATAATCCATTATCATCCTCATTATAACGTTTCATCCTCATTGTGATAAAAATTAGTAAAATGAATCAATTTCACAGAAAAGAACAGAGCGATCTCAATCACAAGAGCAATAGTAACAAAAACAACGGAGGAGGTGACTATCAGCACTTCGAGGAGGGCAGAGTGTCTCGCATTAAAACACTGACTGAGGAGGAAGACGAGGAGAGCGGGAAGAGATACAGCGATTCGCAGGATAACGATGGAGGTTCTTCCAGCTAGAGAGAGGGGTTTAAGTTCTAGCAGCCGCTTTACTCGCCTAGTAGCATGAAGAGAGTTACTTATATGAAATAATTTATATGATATTATGTTCTAATTCATTCCATTTAATAATTATAAATTTCTTCTGGGTATATAGGAATTGACACAATTAGTATATAAATACTTAAAATTTATATACTTACGGAGCTTTTAATATGAGTGTGGGGACTGACCGGAAATTATCACATTAAAATTCAATTAAAAATCAGCAGTAAAATTCAGACAATGACAACAGACAAATAGAAAAATCACTAGAAAGCCATCAACTCACTTCCAATAATGATAAAAATATAATTATATAATATTTATTGTCTTTATACTATAATTTTTTGTTGTTGTTGATAATGATTCTTCACAAAATAAAAATCAACAAGAATCACAAGGTTCTGGTATAGACTCAAATAATAATGATGATAGTAATTAAAAATAATAAAGAAAAAGAGTTTTGGCATAGAATTATCAGTAGCAACAACATAATAGAGTCAGTATAACTAATCTATAAATTGGTAATCGTTTAATTTTTATAATTGTAATCCAAACATTAGCAGTAGCTTTATATTGGCATAGGCTGATCAATCGAAACATGATTGAATTTTAGAGTAGAAATTAATATAATAATTGTGGATTATATTAAGAGATTAATAAGAATATATTCATCATCATTTGATTTATGTTAATTGAGTTATTCCAAATTAAATTTCTATAATAAATCTCTCTCAATGCTAGCTAGCTCATATCATCTAGACATAGAAATAGTGGCACTTTCCTCTAAATCTCCGGTGTTGTATTTAGCAAGCAACTCTTGCATTTTCTTGTACTTCTCATACATTTGAGTGATACTACCCAGTTCACCAGGTTTTTTGTCTCCTCCTGACTTACTGATGTCATCACTATCCTCATCATCATCCTCTTCATCGCTGTCCTTTTCCTCTTCTTCATCGCTATCATCCTCTTCATCTTCACTCTCAGGACTTTTGAACTTCTTAACAGTGGAACTCTTGCCGGAGCTGTTCTTGGATGCTGTGCCTGCTGATGATGTATTCTTAATCACAGTGGTTTTCACACTAGTTACACCAGCAGCAGCAGTAGTTTTACCTATAACACTAGTAGTTGGCTTTTTCTTGTCGGTGCTCTCTTCATATTCATCATCAGAATCACTGTCATCGTCGCCACCTCCAGCCATGAAATCCTAGACTTATTTGGCAAAAAGGGCAACTCCTGGCTTTTCAGTGCTCATGCTGGAGGACATGTAGGACTCACGCATGTAATCATTGCTGCTCTTCTTTCTGTTATCATTATATGTTTTGGCTTGGTTGGCACCTGCCTTATTCTTACTGAGAGCTGAGGATTTGCCAGTGTTACCTCCTCTGTTGCTCTCGCTCTCATCGTAGCGATAGGAGCTGTAGTTGTCACTGCTGGATGCAATACCACTGGACTTCTAGGCTTTATTGTTATAATGGCCTCTATTCTACAAAATCAATCATATGTAACACACTATAATCATCGATTTTTGAACCCACCAAATATCATATAGTAATTCATCTTTTTATTAATATATTTTATCTATTGCTGTTGCTCTTAGATGAATCTTTGAGACTCTGTGCTTCCTCATCCTCTGCTTCTCTAATTGGTGAGTACTTTCTTTTGTTAGTTAGCCTACTGCTTCCTTCTATGTCATTTTTTCCTCTTTTGCTCTTGGATGAGGTCTATACTTTTGTGCAGGTTTTGTTGTGCTGAAGTGCTTGAGACTTCGGGATTTGCTGCTTACACATGAAACATATCACTGTTGCATCATTCAATAAGATAAAAATAGAGTAATAATAATAGGATTGTGAATATAATTTTGTTCACTCAAATAATGATTATAGTAAAGTACCTTAAAATGTTATAATCATTGCTTAGTGTCTTTGAATCACCAATACTTTCAAATTCATTGGAATAACTATCTTTGATATTTAAGGAAAAATATCAGACTATTTACAATTATTTATAAATATAACTGTCTTCATCAGCTCCATCATTCTTGCCTTTCTTATTCAGATTCTTCTTGACATTCAGCGACATGGAAACGCCTACCTAGCTCTTGGACATACTCTCGAATTCTTCATCTTCATAGTTGTTGCTTTCCTCGTCTTTCCCTGAGAAATCAGAGATTTTCCTGTTCTTACCTCCTGCAGAGTCTTTGATGCTAGTAAATCTATTATTGGCATCATCTTTAACAACTGGAGCAACAAAATTCTGCAATTTGACAATGGGCTCAACGTACTATTTCTACTGTGAAGCCCTAAGTGAGGAGTCTTCTCTCTTCCTCATACTGACTGAAATTCCCAGGTTTTGAGTGCTGGTGAGTTCTTCCTCCCACTCTTTCCGGCTAGATTACACTAAATGATCTTCATCATCCACTGAAATACTCTCTAATTTACCAACTTCCTCGCGAATCACCATATCTTCCTCAGTGTTAATAATGTCTATGGTCCCAGCACGTTTTTGAGACCTTGGAGAAAGCTTAGAGTGAGCACCCTTCTAATGAGGTGGCATTAAATGATTGGTGTTTTGAGGGGTGGTCATGGATTTCTTCGATTTATAGGCTTCTACTTCGTGCTTTGGCTTTGTTTTTCTTTGTTTACTCCCACCGCTTTTACTAACTTACGATCTGCTCTCATCTTAGCTATTAATTAATAGAGTAGTTTTTATGAAAAAAATCATTTTATTTTTTAAGTTTTATTTTTTGACTATCATATTCTGAATCATAAGAACTGCTGTGTCTTCTTCTCCTTCTTCTATGACTTCTTCTTCGTCCTCCATCAGCTTATATAATTATTTTATGATAAATTTCCATTTTCTATATAAACATTTTCTATCAAAATTTCCTATATATGCAATTATTTATTATTA
The DNA here is from genome assembly GCA_000711775.1 of Oxytricha trifallax. Taxonomy (NCBI): domain Eukaryota; phylum Ciliophora; class Spirotrichea; order Sporadotrichida; family Oxytrichidae; genus Oxytricha; species Oxytricha trifallax. The sequence goes on from ARYC01017851.1 coordinate 26,914, forward strand.
TTTCAATTTAAAATCCAAGCTTTTACATCTATGGCTTTAAGTTGAATCAGTTCTTTAATCAGAAACTCCAAAACATTATATCTATCTTTAGGTTCTAAACCCCTGATTTTCTCTATGTCATTCAACTAAATGTAATCTTTATCCTGTTTTTTCACTTCTTAATCTATTTATACCTTCTGCTTCTCTTCCATCTGCTGTTGGATTACAATAAAAAACAGAAAGTACGGATAAATTAATTACTTTAATGTAAATTTTATTATAAAATACTGAATAATTTATAGGTGATTCTACCTCGCTAACATATCTTGCTGATGTTTTATAAGTTTCTGTTTTTAATCTAACTCCTCTAGGAATCTTTCCTGCTGCAAATTTAATGCTTCCTTAACTACTTCCATTAATTATTTTTTGCAAATATTAGGCCCTATAAAGTTATAAAATATAAACGCGAAAAATAAATATGATAAATTGCAATTTTAAAAACGGATGCTCATTTATACAAAAATATAACTTCCATTTACTGTGCTTTAGGGACACCACCTGGACCACCTTTACCTACTAATTTAGCTTATTACTTCAAAATCAATGCTTTTTCAGGTTGTGGTTTGGCTTTTCTTTCGTAAAACATGGGAGGGGGTTGAAATGGTTGCTCCAACAATTTTTGCAGTGAATTTTCTTGTTTTTATTGATTGATTGCGTATCTGTGCTCTTTATCTAGTCTCTGAATCAGTTTTTGCTCATAAAGTATTACAGTATAATTCATTATATAATGAAAAGTGGGGGGGGGGTCCTTATCAAGTTTATGATCTTAATTATAGTAAAAGTTTTTGCTTTTCTTGATCTTCTTAAGTCAAAACGATATCAGTATCTTAAACAACCTAATCTTCAATCGAGTCATTGTTATTTCTATTACTGTTATTTGATGGTTATGAATGCATCTATTTTTGTTGAACTAACTGCTTTTATAAGCCACTTTCTTGGTTCTGCTGCTTGTTTTATTTTATTATCGCGTTTGGATCGTTGTTTTCTTCCTACTCAGAAAAGTGCACTTAAACCTTGGAATTTGTGTTTGGGTTTTATTTCTAAGTGGTATTGAATAAAAGGGAATAAAAAAAATAATATATACATATTATGGAATTAATTGTTTAATCAAATCGTTAGAAGTAAAACTATTAAAAATTATAAATAAATACCAAAGCCTTGTAAATGTAAAGCAGCCCTATCTTCTTCTCCAATTCTATGTAAAATAAAGAAATTACTTTCAAGCAAAATTATTGGATAAGAACTAGGCAATCTCAATAGAAATTAATACAAAATTCTAGCATTTGGAATCATGGGATGAATTCTCTCCATTTTACTTTGAAGTCTCTCTTGCTCTCCCCTATCTAAGAGAGATATTCCGATAGTTGCATCTAATTTCATCACTTCATTTTTCATGTGGTCGAATAAATAGATGAAGTTCCTCCTCAAATTTAGATTCTGAGTTTCTGGTTCAAAGAATCAAAATATGTTTTAACTTACAAATGAATTATAATGTTTGAAAATGAATTAAAAATGATTTAATAAATCTACCTGTTCTTAATATTTAGTAATTATTTTAATTATATATTTATTAAATGCCTGGTCTTCTTAATAAACAGCTAAACTGACATTACTTGCAGCAATCATTTGAATACTAAATATGTATAAATATACTATCAATATAAATTTTGATGTTTACTTTGAAGGGTTTGCATCAACAAACATGACAAAGAATGGCTTTTAAAGCAGTGCTTCTCTCAAATCTTCACTGTGCATTTTGAAATTGCATTTCTTTCCTGATTAAATTTTGAACATGCCGTTTTCCAAGATTTTACCTATAAAATCACATAAATTAATATAGGAAAATACTTAAAAAGTTTTCATACCTTCAATAATGAGTGTTGGGAAATCAAGAAATCTTATAGCTATAGCTGGTCTCCCAATATTATAGAAATCTTTAGTAAATAAATACTGCAAAAATGAATTCAAAAAAATGTGAAAGAGTCTATAAAGACTAATTAAAGAGCAAATTTAACGTAATTATTTAAAATATTTCATAAATTAATCAATACAATAATATGGATTTAAGAGTGGGTGGAAAGTGGAAACTTTCTAAAAAACTTGGGAGTGGAGCTTTCGGTGAAATCTATCAAGGTATATAAATTAAAATTTACTATTTATCATATAAATTAACTCTTATTCATTAATAGGTGTAACTATCAAGACAGGAGAAGAAGTCGCTATAAAGTTAGTAAGTTGAAATTATTAATAAAAAGGAATCATAACTATCATGAAGATTCAGTTATGATTAATTCATTTTTACTGAACAGTTAAAGAATAATAGAGTGCTAATATTATTTTATAGGAACCAACCAAGACTAAGTTTTTTCAATTACTCTATGAGACAAAGCTTTACAAAATACTTATTGGTGGAGGTATGTAAAATTAATTATTCGATTAGATTATTGTTATGAATTTCAGCATCATTTTTGTTTTCTACTTGCTAATAATGTGAAATTTCTTTAGTTGGAATTCCCTCTGTTCAATGGTTTGGCGTTGAAGGAGACTACAATTGCATGGTAATGGACTTGCTTGGCCCTTCTCTTGAGGATTTATTCACTTTTTGCAAACGAAAATTTTCGTTGAAAACAACTCTCATGATTGCTGATCAAATGATCTAGAGAATAGAGTTTTTGCATAATAATCATTTCATTCACAGAGACATGAAACCCGACAACTTTTTGGTTGGCATAGGTAAAAAACAGCATTTAGTTTACATGATTGATTTTGGTTTGGCTAAGCGTTACAGAGATCCAAAAACAGGAGAACATATTCCATATCGTGATAACAAATCTTTGACGGGAACAGCTAGATATGCAAGTGTAAACACTCATTTGGGCATTGAATAATCGAGAAGAGACGATCTTGAATCAATTGGATTTATCTTGATGTACTTTTTAAAGGGGTCACTTCCATGGTAAGGTTTAACAGCTAAAAATAAGGATGATAAATACAATAAAATCAAAGAAAAGAAAGTAACAACGACAATCGAAGCCTTGACCAGAGGATTCCCAGAGGAGTTCAATCAATACTTGTCTTTATGCAGAAACTTGAAATTCGAAGAGAAACCTGATTACAGTTACTTAAGAAAGTTGTTCAAGGATCTTATGTATAGAAGCGGTTATGAATGCGATTATTAATACGACTGGACTATCTTGAAGAGTGGCGGTAAACTACCTACAGAAAATACTGGTAGATAAGCTCCACAAGCTCAAGCTCAGCAATAAGTTGGAAATAACCAGTTTGCCACATAGCAAAACGGAGGATCAAAACGTCAGACTACTGCTGATATGATTAATGGAGGAGTGAACCAATCAAGACAATAAGTCAATGTTGAGGAGAGAAAAGAAAACAGAATGATGATGGGCCATTAAGTTATTGGCGGGCCAGCAGCTACAACAAATAATGGCTTCAAGTAAAATTAATTTTAAGGAGCTTACGGTAACTCTTATTCAAAGCCCTTGGATGAAACTAATGTAAACGGCACAAATTTTAAAAGGCAAGGCACTTAAGGAAATGTTCAGGCAACTACAACTAACAATAGAATGAACAATCAAAGCTCTAACAACATTTTTGGAGGAGCTTAGTAGACATATAATGGATTTGGTGGCAGACAAGGTACAGCTAATCAAGGCAGTGGAGTCAAAGATGCATTAAATTACAATCCAGTTCCTGCTCCTAAAATAGCAACTACGCAAGTTAGAGTAAGATAATTTTTTATTAATTTACTAAACTCTATAGAACTACAGATTCTGATTAGAAAATGTGGCAAGACATTTACAAAAAAAAGCAAATACACCTAGATAAAATCATATAAAAATATTGTTCAATAATATTTAATACTTTGCTCTTAGAGAATTTCTAACTTCTTATGTAAATACAGCTGTGTTTTATTTAAGCTTAAAAATAAATTAACTTGATTGATTATACTTTTATGCTGATAGCTGATTAAGATTAATGATTACTACATTTACCTCTTCATTTTATTCATTGCCATAGAGCAGCTTTACCTTGGAGGGCCTCAGCGATCTTGTTCATGAAGTCTTCAGTGTTAAGGTAGGTATCTCTTGGGACGTCCATGGTGTTGTGGACGCAGATAGCCAAATCCTTGGTCATGAATCCAGCTTCAACAGTCTCAATAATAGCAGCTTCAAGTGCCTTTGAGAAAGTGGCAAGCTTGTCGTTGTTATCGAGTTGAGCTCTGTAGGCAAGACCTCTAGTCCAGGCGTAGATTGAGGCAATTGGGTTGGTTGAAGTCTCTTTGCCTTGTTGATGCATTCTGTAATGTCTGGTGACGGTACCGTGAGCAGCTTCAGCTTCGAGTGAACCATCTGGAGCAAGGAGAACTGAAGTCATGAGTCCGAGAGATCCGTAACCTTGAGCAACAATATCTGATTGAACATCACCATCGTAGTTCTTGCAAGCCCATACGAAACCACCGCTTGACTTGATAACCGAAAATCTTTTTTATTAACATTTCAAATCCTTTCAAATTTAAAGTTTAGCATAAGCAACCATATCATCTATAAGTCTGTGCTCATACCAGATACCAGCAGCTTTGTAGCTAGCTGCGTAATCGCTTTCGTAGATTTCTTGGAAAATATCCTTGAATCTGCCATCGTATCTCTTCAAGATGGTGTTCTTGGTAGAAAGATAAAGTGGGTATACTTAGGAAAAATTAGAATATTTAATAAATTTTTATTATAAGCTTATATGTGATTTAATAATATTTTAAAAAATTAAAAAAATTGACGAACTAAGTCTAAATATATTTTTACTTATCTCTTCAATGTACATTTACTCTATTGTTTAGATATACTAACATTCATAATTTTTTAAATAATCTTATATTCAAACATTTTATATTTTATCCAGTAGGTATTGCCCTATTTTAATATATTCATTATTAATTGGTACTTTATCTTCAAGTGTTGACATAAGTTTAGAGTTTGAAATTGTTATTAATTTTTATTAAGAGCAAAGTTCATTTTAGTTATTCCAAATCTATTCCCTAATACCTATTTTACAGGCATAATTATTTTTAATCATTTATCAATTCAATAAATTATATATCTCTATTCTTGATTATTTAATCATTCGCTGGAAAATGTAAGTAATTTATCTAACTCTCTCAAGAGCATACTTGAATGATGAATGAGCGAAGGCTTTGATTGATTCTTAAATATTTCTATTTAAATTTAGAAATTCATCAGTGTTGTACATGCCCATGAGGACACCTGAATCCTTGAAGTTATATACCTCGAAAGTCTTTTCTTCAGAACCATCAGCTGGGACATACTTGATTTGGAATTTACCTGGGCCTGGAACGACGAAGTCGGTAGCTCTGTATTGATCACCAAAAGCGTGTCTTCCAATAATAATTGGTTGGCTCCAGCCTGGAACAAGTTTATGATACTATTTTATCACTTTTTAAAAAGCTTGGGGATGTTCTTGATGATGATTGGTTCTCTGAAAACGGTACCATTCAATTCGTTTCTGATGGTTCCATTGGGTGATTTCCACATCTCCTTTAAGTTGAACTCCTTAACTCTGGCTTCATCTGGGGTAATGGTAGCGCACTTGATACCAACCTTGAACTCCTTAATGGCGTTTGCGGCGTCAAGAGTGACTTGATCGTTGGTTTGATCTCTGTACTCAATTCCGAGATCGAAGAATTTATAACATACACATAAGTTTTACCAAAAATTTTGATCCATTAGGAAGTTATTGATGCCCTATTAAATTATTCGAAGTATCTGATATCAATATCGAGGTAAGGAACGATGAGCTATATCATTAGATTTAAGACATTGATGAATCTCAAATTAATCGCAAAGATATGTGCAAACTTTAATTTCATTTTTGAGTCATTAACTTACCTTTTCCTTGATCCATTTCCAGATAATTCTGGTCATTTCATCACCGTCCATGTCTACAACTGGGTTGTCGACCTTGATCTTTGTAATAGCTTCTACCATTTATATGTGCGTGCTGTAAGTTTTTGCTTAAAAAGTTTGGGTCTAGAAACGATTAATTAGAAGTTATTTATACATATTAATTAATCACTTAAATTTTTTAAAACATTGTATATAAAGCTTACTTAAATTTATTTTTTAAAATAAATTTTTTATTAACTAAATTTTTAGTATATATTGCTTATATATCAGTTTTTCACTTCCTAAAAGTTAATATCTAATTATACTAAAGATATGCGATTTAAATATAGATTAATTTAATGATGTATATCAGAGATTACTGCGGAAAAAATCGCTATGATTCACTCAAAATATAAATGACGTTTATTATATATTTTATATATCTTTATATATGAGATTTCTTTCCCATTGAATAAATAGATTCATGATTAATATTATAATATTTTGGTAGAATGGGTGGATTCATAATTCTAAAATTTAAATTATTAATTGGGATGTACAAATCCTAATTTAAGATTTTATAGGATTTTCGATTGAACTTTAATAATATTCTTCACGGACCATATGTTTTTGTCAGTTAGGATTCTTTTGAGAAAATAACTTAATATTTTAGCTTAAAATAGAATTAAGTTGAAAAATTGATTAGGCAAGCTAGGGCAAAGTTTTGTAAACTTCTGTGACGATAGAGAAGAAAAATATAACATAAATTTTAAAGAATAATTAGATTAGTTATATGTTAATAGGGAGTTAGATAAGTTCTTTAGATAAATTAAGTTTGTTTGATACCATATTTTAATATTCTCATAAATTACACTTTATATTCTCAAAATAAAAAGTTTATAGTTTGATGAATAATAAAATTAAAATAATTTGAATTTTTCATTTGCAATATCTATGATTATATTAGGTTTGATAATTTTGGAGTCTCAGCCAGCCATGATCTTAAATAATTTTTGCTCTATATAAAATAATAAAATTATAAGTAAAAGTGCTTAAAATGATAAGCAGTGATTCTAACAACAATTCGTTGTCATATTGAACCATAGACGTCATAGGTCAGTTGAGTCTCTCATTAATAAAACAGTTTACAGTTGAGTATATTTTATAAGTTTATCAGTAATTTTCTTTTCAGTCTTCTCTGTAGCAGTACTCTGAGACATATTCAAAGAGATTATTGCCCAATTATTTACTATTTTACTTCTATAATTGGTCAACAAATTTGGAGAAATGCTTTAATACATCATTATAAAATTATCTAGCTTATTAAGTTTTTAATATTACGCTGTGAGAGCTCAAGGATGTCCTCTCCAGTTTTCTTTCTCAAGCGAATATCAACTGAGAAAGTTTCAAACCAGATTTTGATAATTTCTTTCTTCTAGTCCAAAGTCAAGCTGCCAGATAGTATCGCACAAGTCAAGGGAGTTTTACTATAAAATTTTAGGTTATATTTATGTAAAGATGGAAATGATTAAGAATATTCTTAAAACATAATATTCAAATCGTATCTATCACGATCCCTGCATGATAAAAATAACTTGAGAAAAAAATTGAAAAATTTAGTGAGATGACTTACCCTTCTACTGTTTGCAAGTTAAAGATGTCAAATTTATCTAAATATAAAAAAATAAATTAAATAAAATCTGGATGATTGCTAATCTTATCAATTAAGTACTTGAGGACATCGACTCTGCCGTAATGACTGGCATAGTGGAACATCGTCCAGTAGAAGCCGCTCTTTGAAACTTCTTCCAAGATGGAGTATTTTTTAGTTTCTAGCAGGGCTTTGAGGGCATCGAGGTCTCCCTTGGTTACACATTAGTAGAGTTCCATGCGCTCTGAGATTGGATGGCGAGATGTCAGAATATTCTTGCGGCGTTCTTCGGCGTAAGAATCGTCGTAAGATGGGGCGTCGAGATCAATCATATAGAATAATGAATTTAAAAATTGTTTTAATTTTCAGTTTATCATATAATTTATATAATCAATATAAAATGCTGTTGTCTGAGGAGTTTAACATTTAAAAATTAAAAATACCACTTTATATGTAAATCTTTCCTGATATACTATAGATATTGAAATCACTGATAACTTACTACGATTATTATCTATTTCATCTTATCTTAATTCTATTTCATAAAAAAGGGGAATTAAAATTATTTGACTAATTGTACCTGCAATAATAATGCCTTTTATCCCTCCAATTTCACTGAAATAAAATATTTAATCCTAGCAAAAATTAGCAATAAGTTCTATAACGACATCTTTTACGGGAACCACTACGTAGCGTATGTGGGAGGCGTGCAGCTCGAGGAAATAAATCTGCTCGAAGTAGAATTTTTAAATTATATTGACTGGTGCCTTTGGGTGGACACACCCGAGTACGAACTTTATTCATTGATTGAAAATTAAAGAATTCTTTATTTTTATGACATATGGCAAAATTAATGATTCCTCGCAATATTTGAACGGAGTACATTAACATTTTGAGCAAATTGAGATGTAACAACAAGTCATGTAGAACTCTCTAGTCCCTTAAGGACCTCAAGCCCATTTACAGCAATATGAAAATGTTTATATTTTTATACCAAAACAAATCATTGACATTTTAATTTTTATGATAAGAAACAGTTTTAATTATAATCCAAATTTTTTAATTCTTATTTAATTGCAGACAAGAGATTGATTCTCAATCTCAAGGCGCTGGCATTGTGGCAAACGACATTTGAATTATAAGAAAAAATAAGAAGCTTCTTATTGAAGGCTTTTGACTAAAACTTATATTCTAACTTTGAAAGTCCGTATCTTTTGTGCAAATTACTAACTTCTTCTCAGACTAGCTCAACCACAACACAGTATTGAAGAGTAAAATATTGATTTGAGAATATCAAGATAAATTTAATAGGGAAAAATGTATTATCAAACAAATATATAGCTTTGTTTTTTTTTTATTTACTGGATGAATAGAATGTTGATATAAGGAGAGTTTAAATCTTTTTTATTTCTTTCTTGACTAATTTAATTTAATATTGTTCTACCATAAATTTATAAGAAGAAATAAATTATAATAAATTAATATGTTGAAATTAATCTCAGATAACTATCTTCAAACTGGAAGTATGAATCTACTCTATTTGAAATATTATAAAACATGGATTAAATATTAACAGTACTAAATTATAGCATTACACAAACTATATAGTTATGAGTGAAATATTGGAAACAAAATTATCTTTGAAAAAATTGCCGAAAATAAACTTTATTTTTCTTGATAAAATGGTTAGTCCTTTGTCTTCCTAGCTTATATTAATACGTTCACCATTTCTTAAGAATAATTGGGCATGTCATTGACTAAAATTTGAAAAATTAAAATTTATTAATTTCATAATATAATTTCCATATTCATTTATGCTTAATAAATATTATTGATTTTTTTCCTACTTCAAAACACAAATAATTTAACATAAAATAAAAAGCAAAACTCTATTTCTAGTTTGTATTTTAATTTTAGGATATAATTAAAACATATAAAGGATAATAAATGAAGAGTAAGAGCTGTTATCGGTAAAAGGCTGGGTAGCTAGCCTAAGTATGTTCAAATTAAATGCTGTCAGCTCTACCTCATCTAGCCACATTATCAAATAATATTCTCAAATCACTTTTAAAGTAATTAAATCTTCAAATGGATATAAATACGATTACCATAATTTCATGATTAAAACGATACAGTACTCAGTTTATTTTGAACTAATTTAATTCCTTCTAAATTATTACGTAAAATATTTATATATTAATATAATAACAACAGGCGAGCGAGAAAGGGAAAAAGTTTTAAACGCAAAAGTTGCAGAAATAAAAGAACTCATTTGATTATTTTATGAACTATCTATAAATGTTTCCATCATAAGAATAATTAATGAAAACATTGAATTAATTTATTTACATTAAAATATTGCTATGTAAACCTAATTAAATTGCTAATTTTATGAAGAATAAGCGCACCTTATAAAAGTTGTGTTCGATATTAATTTATTTATTTTCCGCTAATAAAATATTAATTCTCACATACTCTCTACATCACCTGCAATTATTAAATCTGACATTTTATCACCTTTCAAAAATTTATAACTTAAGTTATTCCAAATATTTCTATAGTTTTGCCCCTCGTCTGTTTTGTGTTCATTTATCTAATTTGGGAATCAGAATACAAATAAGTTAAAATCGCAAATATATATATATATATATATTTTTATATTTATAGATTTTTCCAAATTAAAAGAGGAATTATAATGTTTAATCTGTACATTGAAAATAATAGAGAGATTTATCTCATAAATTATGCTAAAATATTTCTATAAAATATCTCAAATAAATAATTTTAATCGCAGAAAGACTCATCAATCTCTCAGCGTATTGTAGATACGCTAATTTTCTATATCTGGGTTGGTATCAAGATATAATAAAGTGACAAAAAGGTATGAGTAATTTGCAAAGACTTAAAAATCAGCTTCACTCAAGATTTAAAAATATTTACTGGGTTGCAAAAAGTGCCTTATATCATAAAATCAAAGATACGTAAGCAACTTATTTTACAAAGCAATTTATCCATTTTTATAGAGCAAAATTTATTCAAAATTAAATTTTTATGTGAAAGCAACTTGGAAAATATCCTTGGAATTTGAAGACGATAAGTTTATATAATGTAAGTTGTAGGTGAAAAATATTAAAAAAGTGGCCCTGCGTCATAGTCTTCACTACTAGGAAAATTCTGTTTTTATAATTAGTCTGATAAAAAGAACTCTAATTATATAAAATTAATATAAAATACTTTGATAAATATTAAATCATTGTTATCAGTATTTATCATTCAAGAGAAATTAATGAAACTATGAAAAAAGTTAAAATTAATATTAAATATAAATAGTTAATTAATTAAACCATTAACTATCTTAATATATAAATTTGTCATAAGGATCTTCCAGACAGATTTTTTTTGTGTGAGTTTTAGGTTAAATTTATCACTATAATGCTTTTCACATCAGTTTTAAAGAATGTTTTTAATCATGAAAAATTATGACTTTATCAGCTTTATTTGTATGAATAAATATCTGAAACATACTTTTTGTTTGCTGTAATAAATTTCTAGCTTTGAGAAGTCTATAAATTCTGGAAAAAGAAAAGTCTAGCAATCTTTCTATTTTTATCCATTTTAAAACCAAGGTTATATATAAAATTATTATGCAAGCTCATATCAATAATTTACAATTAATATTATTAAATACACATCGTACACCGAGATCTATAGGCGAAAAATTCATTTTATTTTATAATTTTGTTTCATAGTGAAAGACAGTGATTTTGGCTTATATTAATAACAGCTCAAAGATGGATCAAGAAAAATAATTGCAGACATAAAGGAATTAACATCTTGTATTTTGAATATTTATTTGAAACTTTCTACTTTTAAGAGAATTTTAAGATGGAACAATAAATATTTTAGTCCTAAAGGACTAATCAATAATTTAAAAAAAAGCCTATCTTGTATTTACTTCTTATATTTCTAAATTGTTATTTTCATTTATATATATATCCATTTGATTTTTTTATAACTCTCTGAATCGAATTCATTAACTTAATTTAGCGCTTATCTAGCTATAAACACAATACGAACTAGTTAAATCAATTATGCATTAATAGGCTTAGAGTTAAGCATTTATATATAATATTCAAAATATCTATAAATAATTTTATTAAAACCGATATATATAAATATATTTAATTAAAATAATTATACAAATGATAGAGTCCCAATGAGATTGGGTTAGTGAAATAAAACTGCTCTAGAGATATTGAACAAACATATTTATATTGTGAACAATACAGTCGTGATTTCAAATTATTTCGAAGAAAATTTGACTTTAAAAATAGCAATCGTGACTATTATATAATAAGAATAGCATATAAAATTATCTAATTATCTTATTTGATTTATGTAAAAATTGTATTTTTACATAATTATTAAATTAAATGAAAGCTTTATAATTTTTTAAAACAATGTTTTATCAAATCTTAAAATTAAATTTATTATAAATGATACAATATTAAATAGTATAAACCTACAAATACTTTCTTCACATATCTACCTAGTGAATAAATAGAAAATGTAGTAAATTAGATTTGATATTGTATATTTTCCTACAAAAAATAAAAATTCTTATAAAAAGTTTAATTTTTCGTATATTATTTTTATGAATAATATCCCAACTATTCTGTTGTTAAAGCCTTTTGAAAACAGGCAAAAATAGTTCTCTAAAGTGATATTTGTATATATTTATTTGAAGGACAGATTGGCTTATTTTATATTTTGTGAAAATGAAAGTGGATATTTTGACTATAAACTATCGATAAATATTATATAAGCAGAATTATAATATAGCTGAAATATTATAGTTAATGAAACTTATAATTTATTTTATTATAAATATATTTTTAAAAAAGCTATTTATCTATAAAAGATTTGTATATTAAATTTAATATTTACTTGAATGAGGAATAAATCTTTTAAAGGACCCCACCCCTTTATTAATTTAAGTTTAAATTATAATTAATTTTAAGCTAAAAGTATGATAAGTTATACAATCTCAAATTAATTATAATTATGATGATTTAAGAATAAAATTATTATTTAGAAAGTCAATGAGGCTTTGCCATTTAAACAAAAAATTTATGATTCATTATTAACTTAAAAAAGAATTTAATTCTTATAATACTAGATAGTCAGTAATTAAACTAAGTATGGCATGCTAATTATCTAGATTATAGAACTTTAAAGTCTTCACTTGTGTATCTATCTCTACCGACAATGAAAATCTAAACAAATTTTAGTTTAATTATATTCAAAACTTATGAAGCTTACTGTTAAAAATTAATAGTATTTTTTATAATAAATATTGAAAATTAGATAAAAATTGTTAACTCATTTAAAATATAATTTAAGATATATGTACAAAGCTCTCATAGCTCAATTAACCGACAATAATTGTAAAATTAGAGATGAATCACTCCAATATAAATAAAATATTATTAATTAAACTTAAATTAATATGCATAAATTATATCAGGCTAAGTGGCTTCTTTGTCTAAGAAGTAAAAAAACAGACATTTGATTGTAATTAATAATAATTAAGATCAAAGTATAAATATAATTACCAATTTTAAAATATTTTACATTCTTTAGCATGAGCAATAAATAATTAATTTGTTAGTATTAATTTAGTGGGTCTATAAATCAATATTTAATTTTTATTTAATAAAGTAGGACTCATAGTTAGCTGAAAACACTATATATTAAACATATTCTCCCAACTATGATATTTTATTGTATTTTTTCCCAAATTTATTTCAGAACACTTTAATATTCTCGAAAGAGTATTATATTAATTATTTTCAAACTGTGTCAAGAGAGCAAAATCTAAGATAATTTATCAATTGAATTGACTCTTTGTCCTCTCAGCAAGAGTTATTTTTGAGATAGCCCAAAACAATGGGTTTTGGGGGATTTCAAATGTATGCTAAAAGAGATATTTCATCAGTTTACTTTCATAAACTTAGCGATTTTATTAAGAAAGGAATTGATTTGTAATTTTTTAAAACCTAATTATTTTATAGAAAAGTTTGAGTTTTTATGTTTAAATTTTGTATTTAAAATCAGATTAAAATTTAGATTAGTTTTTTAATCTGAAAGAAATTTAAAAATACCCTATAATTTTGATATTATTTCTTATTTCTCATTTATTTATCAAATTATAAGTCTTGATAATTTTAAAACAATTGTATATTTATTTAAAAAATTACGAAAATTCTAGTTAATGTATAGTTTTCTTAATAAATAGTTTACTTTGGAGAGTAATAAAAGTAGCTCTTACAATATGGAGAGATGTTTCAAGATGCAAATAAGATTTACCAGACAATAACTCTAAGAAACATGACAGAACTACTTCCAGAAGAGGAAGTTGCTTCAAAGTGTTTATAGTTATAGATAATAAAACTAATTATTTATCGGACATTATATTTTTATTATTATAAGAGTTTGGGGGGGGGAAAGTTTCCTGCACCGGTTTATAATAAAAAAAAATTTTTAGGATAGTTTCCTGCACTAAATTTTTTTTCATTTTTAGAATTTGATTTTTATCACATTTATCAACCAAATTTTTTTTACTAATTTTTTTAAAATCTTTTTACTCAATCTATTCTTCAATTAATGAATATGTTTATTAACATGGAATCTAATCACCATCCAAGCAAGGGTGAAATTTATCCACTACATAGATTCCATCTGATATTAGTAGACTTCTGTATCTCAACCATAATATTGCTCTCTCTGTCCTAATGAAATTCCAAATATTTCGGTCAATTTGTTAAAATTCTAATTAATTCTTTCAATGGTATACAATATTAGATAATGTATAACACTATATTTTCATGAAGTTCGTATATGATATAAAAAATATCGGCTATGGGGAAGCATCCTCCCCCCCCTAATGTATACTTTTTATTTTGTAGTCTGATAGAGTTTTTAACGCTGAGTAATAGTAGCTGATGAACATGGTCTACGCGAGCAATAGTTTTTGAGCTATGACCTCTTATAAGTCAAAAAATTATATATAAAATCATAATAAAATTAACAAAAATTTTCAATTTTTCTTCAAATTTTTAATTTTTATAAAATTATCGATTTAAGTGAAAATAAGAAATTTAACAAAATATACAAATCTTATTTAATTTTTAACAATAAATTGAAACTAATTGTTTTTGCATTATTTTAATAGAGAGAATAATTTTTATTTTTTAATTTTTTTAATAATAATTAAATAAGATTTGTATATTTTGTTAAATTTCTTATTTTCACTTAAATCGATAATTTTATAAAAATTAAAATTTGAAGAAAAATTGAAAACTTTTGTTAATTTTATTATGATTTTATATATCATTTTTTGACTTATAAGAGGTCATAGCTCAAAAACTATTGCTCGCGTAGACCATGTTCATCAGCTACTATTACTCAGCGTTAAAAACTCTATCAGACTACAAAATAAAAAGTATATATTAGGGGGGGAGGATGCTTCCTCATAGCCAAAATATCTTAAAATTTATGGGTTGTAAAAAAAATTTTATTGTTAAATTCATGAAATTTTACATATAAAAAAAGTGCAGGAAACTATCACGAGTGCAGGAAACTTTCCCCCCCCAAGAGTTCATATAAGTTGAAAATATAGAAAATTGGGGGAAAACTTATTATTTTTAAGAAAAATAAGTATTACCATAATTCCTTATTTTATATATCATTTAATAATTTAAAGCAAATTTGTAATGATAAAGTAAAATAAATCTATTGCCTTAATTAGAAACTATTAAATTTTATTGTCATTCTTTATTTTTAACAATAATTTATATATCATATTTAAAAATTACAAGAAATTATTCCCATTTTTGAAGTTAAAAAATTATTATTAGATTTATTTTTGAATTATTTAATTTCTTATGAAATAAGTAATTGCAAATATAGTACTTCCATTTTCATTATGAATAATTACTAATTATTTTAATTATCTTTTATTTATCTTAAATTTTTGTAAAATTACTTTGCAAAAATTAATAATAACATTAAGATTAGTGGCCATGCGAATGAAGCAGTAGAGCTTGTTAAGTGCCTATTTTAAAAACTCTTGAAATTCACTAATACTGAAGTAAATGACTATATAAAGAACATATAGATCCATCGAACATTTAGTTTTAATAAAAAATAGCAGATTTTCTTATTTTATTAATAAATTATTTATAAATATTTCAAAAACTTAATGTCCTCAAGCATATAACAAAGCAAAATTTAGACTGACTCATCAAAACCTCAAATTAGGCATAAATATTTAAGTAATCAAGCGTGCATTGTAATTTACACTTTAGCTCAATTTAATTACTAAAAATATCAATATTGCATTTTCACTTCAGATATAATACTATATATTATAGAATTTTATTACTTATTTAGATTGAAGAAAATTGCTCTATCGAAAATTGTATAGAATGTAATTATTATATTAAAATTTAATACTTAAAATTAACAAATTATTGGTTCATATGTTCTTACTTTAAAAAACCGATAATCTTTTCATCTGGAAGAAAGTATACTCCGGTTTTTGGGAGTAGCGCTCCATACGAGCTCTTAGTTGCATTTGAACCACTATCTCCAAGCACTTTTGATCTGTAATTAAAAATATGTTACAGTTTATTTAAATATTACTGATTTTGAGATGAACCTATTTAGAATTATTGAGATCCTTGGGATGGTGCTAAATTTTACGTTTAAGAGATTCATAAAAACATTAATAGTTTATGTAATAAATAAAAAAATTCTAATAATTGCATTCCTTCAGACAATTTGAATCCAAATATAATAGTGTATAATTTATAGATATATATTATAAGATTCGATCTTCAATATGTTTCATGACCAGTAAGAACTCATCAAAAGTAATTTTTCCATCATGATTGGGATCCAATGAATAAATCAAATCGCTCACTATAGTAAAAAAGTTAATATATTTTTGCCAATTTTATTAATGTAAAACTGTACCCTCTTATTTCTTCCAGTTCATGGCTTTCCCAATGTCTTCCAAGTCATTAATGTCTATCTTTCCAGACCCATCTAAGTCAAAAAGTTGGAAAATTTCATGATTTAGGTTTTAATCATATGCATAGTCTTGAGCGTTATAATTCATTTATGTATTATCATTAGCTTCTTATTACTGTTAAAGTACTATTTACTACTATTTTTTACATAATAACCCTTATAAAGAAAAAGTTTCATATAAAATAAATTAATCTTTTGCAATAAATTTGTTGTTCATTAGCGTCATTACTCATTAATTAATCCTCTTGCTAATCATTTTCTTCTATATTTGATAATTTATTATAAATTCTACATTTTGAAGTAATTTTTACCTTCAAAAGCATCATTAATTTATTGCTGTAATGAGCTCGTTTTGATTTCATCATCATTGTTATTATTCTAATCTATATATAGAATTATTAAAATCATTGAGATTAAGTAGAAAACTAAATTTTTGGTTAAGTATTTAAGAAAATATACTTAGTCCTCAGTGATTTAAAAATCTCCATTATTCATGATTTGTTATTTTCAGATGATATGTTTAGAAACTTACCATTTTATTACTGATTATCTTGTGATTATGCTTCCATTACAAAGTTTATATATTTTTATTGATTATTTATATTTTTATTTTTAGATTTTAAATTTCACGAGTTAACCCTTAACTATTTTCTTTTGGAAGATTGAAGTCATTTTACAATTTATTATAAGATAATTTCAAAATCCAAGATTTTTAATACATTAAACAAATCATAATCATAACTTTCTATATAAACCTTAAACTCTATCATATTCCATCTTCTTCAAATTCAGTTGGCAGTCTCTATTAATGTAAATTTTGAGTATCATTTGCAGCAACTGTACTCTGATATTTATCATACTTAGAATAACTTTTTTCATTGCTCTGAGTTTGACTGTATTGCAAACCTGCTGAAGAGCCATTTGTTACCTCTCTTTGAGCCAAATTTTACAAATAAATTTACTACTAATATTACTATTGTGGAATTTGTTAACTTTTTACTGAGCTTTGAATAATAGAGGAGTTTTTGCTCGAGACGTTTATGATTTATTGGTCAGTGTTAAATTACTGATATTAATTGTCACTTAATTGCTTGTTGAAACTGAAAATATTGGCATGCCCATTTCTAGTCAAATTATCATTTTGTAGTGTCGTGGTATTACTTCTAATATTTTACTCTGTTTAACATGAATTATTATAATCTTAAGCAGAACTCTACTGGCTTGAGGAATTGAATTAGAGAGGATGGTTTTGAATTGTAGAGAATGCACTTTCAAAATCATTTGCATCAAAACCTATAACTTTTGGCATCATTCCAGAGGATTGACTTTGAATTGTTATTATAGCACCTCTGTATTCTGATTGCTATTATATGTAAAACAAAATGTAAACTAAGTCATATTGTTTTAGTATTGGTGTGATCTATGAACATTTTTAAGTATTTGCTCATCAGGTACTTCATATCTTCTAGTTTAAGAAGTGGCCAAACGCTACTACAAATTCTTACTGGGGGAAGTTGCAATAAATTTCTAAACCCTGTCTTGATATTGTCCAATCCAACTTCCTTAAGTGTAATCTTGGATCGATGAAGTTTACAACAATATAACTAATAAAGTTTAATCGTTATTCTAAGAACCAGAATCAAACTGAACAATTCTTGCATCAAAAGGGCTTCTCACTTCTGTTGGTCTTTATTTAAAATTATACTCAGAAAATAAATTAAACATTAGTCTTCGAGAATCAAAGATTTAGTTCCTCTTTGAAAAATTAATTGATGGATCCTCCTTGCCTTAAGCACTTCCATTTGTGTTAATAGTTTCTAAATTATTTTAAGACCTCGAATTTTTCAATTACTCCCCATTTCTTTCATAGTTAGATCCAATACTTTTATCCCTTCCACCTGCACTTCCATCTCTCCTTTAGAATTTATTTTAAACTTATGATGTTTGGAACCTTGAACTAGGTTAGTTTTTCTGATAATTCCTATGTCCTTGATTATTTGATGAATTAATCATGCTGTTTTAATGTTGCGAATTATTTAATGAAGAAGGAGTGTTTTTAAGTTAGGAATTATTATTCTGGTTAAAGACTGGAGACCTTTCGCTTCTTAAACCCGTTGAATTAATTGAATTATTATTCGCTAAGGAGCTTGAATTTGTAAAACTTGATACCCATTGAGGTTGGTTATTTATTCTTGAAGGGCTAAGCTTATCTCTCAAGTATACTGGATTATTCTATGATTGATATTGTTATGGATTTTATTGACTGAGCTTAAAAAATTGGAATAAATTATCGTTAAGTTACAATGAAATTATTTGGAAATATATAAATTAAAGCCTTGAATGGCTTGTTTCTTTCAAAATTTATTAAGGATACTTCTTGTTACTCTTTTCTCTAATTTTCTAAGTTTTCTCCGATTTCGTTTTAAAATTAGCTAAGCTAGATTAAGACATTGAATACACAGATGATTTTAAACTCTATTCTTCTTTCTAATTAGATTTTTTCTCCTCTTATTTTTATGTCTATTCCTTTTTCATTTATTTAGGATTTTAACCATTAGTCATTTTATTTTTATCATTCATCTTTTATGCTTACTTTAAAATTTTCTTTCTATTTGGAGACAGATCATTTTTACCAAAAACAAATCTTCCAGGCTATGTATTTCTGGGAAGCCTTGAACTATTAAGATTATTTGTGGTAGATTGTTACTGTTAGATATTTTGAGCTTAATTTTTAGAAATTAGCTTTTTTGTAGGCTGCACTTGGTGAGACTGAGTTGTTTTATAAGACTACACAGTTACCAAGCTACCTTAGGATGAAGAGTTCATTAAAATTTTCTTTTTATCGTCTTTCCCCATATTACTTGCTGCAGATTACTAAGCGCTTTGAGAATCCTGTTAATAAGGATATTGACTATTTTAATTTTTCAAAGTTTATTGCTTTATATTCTGAGTTTTAATAATACTCTCAGATTTCGTGACTACCTGAGATTAATCCATTTTGATCGTCTCTGTGCTATCGTTTCTTTCACTTATTTTTTCGCTTTTCTTTACTTTTGATTCTTCTCTAGATATCAAGTCTTCCTCATTAGAATATTCATCTATCTATGGAGTCTGAATCACTAAGTTTATGAGATTATCTGAATGTTAGTATATTCCCATACCAAACATAGTGCCTTATTTCTAACGAGGTAAGTTTTTCAAGTGTTTTTTTATGTCACGCGTTGATTTACTTGAAGTCAAATCTGTTTTAACATTTTATTGCATCGGTTAGTTGTATTCCTAATACTGAACAGACTGCCTATAAGATGGTTGCTTCTATTTATCATTCGCCCTACTTTGCATTGATTTATTATTATTAGCTTCTTCCTCCCTATCTTATGATTACCTAGAGAATGAAAATTAAGTCTCTTAAATTTCATGCAATTCTGTACCCACCTGACCATAGCTAGGGTATTTAGGAGAGACGTTTCTTAACATGTTATTCTTGTGCTAAATTTAATTAATCGCATAGTTATGATAAGCAGTGTCAAGTTTAGAGGACTGGGTTTACTTTTTTCTTTCTAGCTCTTAGAACAAACGTTCTTCAGCAGCCTTCACTCTTGCTAAACTTCTCGCGACATCCTAAATGTTTCTTCTCAACTCTTCCGCATTTATTTCAGAAGATAAAAAAATTCCTAAAAATAGATGAAATTTGGCTTATAAGATCTTAATTTAAGGAGAAAATTTTTGATTTTACAAACGAATTTTATAAGATGAAGTTTACAATTATTTTTGGCTTTCTTGAGTAGCTTCCTGATTGAAAGTGTCAATAAGAGCCTTACTAGGTGCATTATTTTGGTATTTTAAATTTCCCTCTTTGTTTATTTGCTTTACATTGCTATTGTAATTTGAAATACTTATAGATTAGCGATTTGAGTTTGAATTGTACGAGGAACTCATTTACATATTTTATTGATAGTTCAGGAAATTTGGAGTTTCAAGAGGGTTAACTAATTTACTTTCGTTTGGCGATTCTCCTGCTTCTTACATCAAAGATCTTTAAATTTTTTTGTATTAAACATGTTGGAATTTATTCAAGAATATAAATAAAATCTTATTTTTCCCATTCTTAAAGAATAGAGAGTAGTTCTTTCTTAAGAGTAATCGTTACTAGGGCTTCTTTCAACTTTAAGATTTCGTTTAGTCTCTTCATATTTATTACTAGGTGGAGAATTTTATACGGAAATTGATTTGTTAAATTAAGATTAATTTGTCAAGCCAATACCTTTTGAAGCTGCTCCTAATCTAGTTGATTGGTAATTTGGGTAAGATAGGATTTATGAATATTAAAAATAGTATTAAATCAATCCTTTTACATTAAATAATTCATAGGTAAGCTCTTATTTAATCTTAATTTTGCTTTTGCAGACTAGTTTATTAATACTAAGAAGAATGAATGCTTCCTTCGTTTTTAATTGGTGTTATAACTTATGACATAGTAGACTGACTTAATGTAGAAATCTTTTGCTGATTTTATTATTCAATCTACACTCTTTGAAGCTCTCTTTAGACCATCTGCCTGTGATAAGCGAGCTCTTCAATTTATTTAATGAGATCCTGCTCTTACTTGATTAAAACCTCTTCTCGCATTTTCTGTAAACTTACTTGCCAAGCCTAGCTGTCCATAGTGTGAAATTCTTGTTACTGATTCTTTTCGTTGTTAGGGGTATAGTTATTTAAGCTGCGACTAGTGTCTGCAGAGTTCTGGACATCATTAAAATTTGAGATTTATCCAGTTCCTCCCACTTCTTGTAAATTTCTGCCATTAACAAAAGCATTGAGTCCCGTCAATTCAACTCCACTTTTATCTATGTCTTCGAATGGCGAGGCATTTTCTATATCTGAAATCGTTGGGTTCTTTAATGGTGTTGAGTGACAGCCTGTAAAGGTATTCAAGTTGATTTGATCTATATTTGAGTTGTCATTTAATGTTAAAAAATTAGATCGGCTGTTGTCAGTGTTTAAGCGATCTTACTCTGTGTTTCTTGAGAATGTGTGCAGTTCTTGATTCAATGTAAAATTCTCAAAATTATCCTTATGTTACTAAAGTTCTTAATCATTCATTAACTTATCGATTTATTTCTGATTCGCTTCTTCCGTATTATCTTATTCGTTTTATAAAGTTTAAGATTTCTCTTTAGGCTAGCCTTGACCTTTGAAATGTTAGATTACCATCATGTTTTGATTTTACTTAAGAGAAGAAATATATTCATAAAATATGAAATTGCTGAGATAGAACACTTTAAAATCTAGAATTTTTGATTAGCTATATAAAATTATCAAAAATGACTTTATGAATTTAAAAAAAGGAATTCTCATAGTTTTACTATGACTAGATTGGGACAGCTCTTTTGGAGAGTATGTTTCTTTTTATTGATCTAGCAGTAGAATCTGCTGTTTATTTTATTGCTGCATTTATAAATATATATTTTCTAAATTAAAAGGCTTAAGTGTAATTATCAAAATTAAAATTTAATATCAATTTTTGTAATTTTAACAATTTTACCTACTATTTTAATAATACCAGTTTAAATTGAATTATAGTGAAGATATAAGTTTAAGAGTCAAAGAGTTAAGGTAGAAATATAAGATATTGTCTTCTAATAATAATAAATTAATAAATAATAATAATGGAAAGTGTAGCTAAGACAGCTAAGGTTATCACAGTCGATGGTGGTGAATTTGACGTGCCCATTGACGCACTAAGAGTGAGTGGCTATTTCAACGATTTCTTGGAAGATACCGACCAGGTTAGTGAATCACTCGATATCTCTCTATTCAGTGTGGTCACAAAGAGCATGTCATTAAATGAATTATTGTATGTAATTAATCATTAAAAAGTGATTAAAATAATATTTGAACTCATTTACTTATCATAATAGGATATAATTATTATAGCTTTTCATGATGATGCAAAAAGGTGATACTTTAAATTTAGACATTTATTAAATAAGTATAATGAGGGGGGAAGTATTTTCTATAAAAAATTAAGCATGATGGCGAGTGTAATTGAATTTTCAATTTTAGTAACATAGCACAGAGCTCCAGAGATAAGCAAGCCAATTTTCCATCAAAGCATCTATGAAATAACGTCTCCAATCTTTGCCAAATTCGCAGATAAATATCAGGATGACGAGCTATGCCAGCTCATATTCATTATTTTTTATAAGTTTTATAATGAATTTTCTAAAAATTACACCATCATATTGGTAGCAGATAAATTAAATAATTAAGCCTTACTTGAATTACTATCTGCTAAATTAGCAATTCACATTCAAAGAATGGAAACCAAGGAAGAAATTAGAAAATATTTCCAAATTACACAACCTTTTAACTTTAAATATTAAATAAGTTTTATATTTAATTAATGTGATTCTGGCATCAAATTTATAGAATTAAAGATTTCTCATTTTAAAATGATTAGTTTACATATTATGGATAATATATTACAATGAAATATATGCAATAATTAATGAACAGTGCAGAAGATGAAGAAAGAATTAAAGATGAGAACGAGGAAGCAAATGAAATCTATTGTCTAAATGACGATGATGATTGAGTTCTAATTAATAATTCATCTATATGTTTCTTAATAAATTCATAAATATCTTGGAACTTCACATAATTCATGGTCATATTCATTTTCATTTATAATTAATGACATATATTTTTTATCAGAAATTATACTCCAACATGCTTAATAATATAGAGTTAGAAAATATTATAAATCTTAGCGTGAATAAATTAAAATAATATAACTAAAGTATAATTTTAATAAATAAGCCCTCAAAATGAGTGATGCATATAAATATTATATTAATTTAAATTATAAAGCTTTATAAATAAATTAGAAGTTTAAAGTAAAGTTATTTTTTTCTAATATTTTTTTTTAATTTTGATACGTAATAAACAAATGTTGCAATTAAGCTGGATTAAAACTAGAAAATAAGTAATTTAAAAGAAAAGCTAGAGAACCTTTATTTTATTTTATATAAATTTTATTTTAATGAAAAAGTAAATATACTTAAAGATTATCATATTTATTTTTATAAAAATAATTAACTAAATCTTGACACTAATACCAACAACTATTTAAAGAGTGAATTATTTGAATAAGATACCAGCATAAATTTATTGACTTTAGAAACCTCAATGAATATCTCTTAACTGCACACTATGGATTAAAGTCTAATATTGGTAAAGAGAATGCGAATTTAGAAAATTTATTATTAGTAAATTAAAATACAATTCAAACCAGTTAGATAATCTTGGGATTATTAGAAAGAGAGCACTAAAAAAGAGCTGAATTTTACTATTAACTATACTATATTATCTTATATTTATAGCATGTTTAATCCACTTCAAAAGAATTGATCTCAATCTAATAAATAAACTATGCTCGTTAATTTAAGTTTATAGTTTTCATTTGTTCTAATGAGTAGATAAATAATACCTCAAAAATTAAAGTCTAGGTAGATTTAATTTCTCTCGAAGGATTTCAACAAAGTCTAATTTGTGATTATTACCTATTTTTAATATCTATTAAACATATAATTGAATTGAAATTATCTTCTCATAATTACATTATTCTCCTACAGTAATAGAAAGCAAAAATAGTAACTAAAACATAGACATTAGCTTTGCCAGCACTCAAAACCCCAAAACCCTTTCAGTAGTTTGATTGAGTTTTTGATTGATAAAAGTAGACTATTTACGCATACTTTATTAGGGTTTTAATAGGGTTTATGTAGGGGTTTAATGTTTAAATATTAGTATTTTAAGTGAGTATATGCGAGGTTTGGGGTCAGTTTATGACAGTGACTATATAGATTTATTGTTTAAGTTGCGATATGAATGTGATGAATATAATGAATAACTCAAGCCTGTTCTGAATTATACGTCTATAGCAAGGCTACTCCATAAATCTCCAGCAACTGTGAGGTCTCACTGTCTATTAGCATTGAATTTAAAGAGATAGCATCTTAATTCTAAGCCTAAAGACCCTTAAAATTTTAGCAGCATCATATTGAATATCTTATTAATGATAAGACTCTTAAATACTGAGCTCATTCCTCTCTAGCCTAGAGGCTGTGATGTTTCATCGCCAATTTCCTGAGCTTCACATATCTGCTTAATCGATAGCGAACATATATAAAAAGAATGGAATATCTTACAAGACAGTCAATCGCATTAAGAGAGTGATTGACTTTAATGTTCCATTTTATAAGGATAATTTAAATCATATATTCGATTAAATGCAAAGGGCTTAAGAGCATAATATAAAGTTCATACAAGCTGATGAGGCAGTATTCACCATTAATACCTCATATCAAGGTCTTGGTATAAGAGGTACAGCAACATTGAAGTATATGATTAAAAAGTTAAGGTTTAAACTCATGCAATACTTGGTGGAATAAGTGAAGATAGTGGCCTCGGACTTATGTTATTCACCCTCGTTCTATAAAGACTGAATAATATATTAAATTCTTGCAATAACTCAGAGATAAGTACGCTGACTAAGAAAGTATTCTATTCGTTGATAACTTGTCAGTTCATAAAACTAAAGACTCAAGGAAGGAATATGAAAGGCTAAATATAACACCTGTATTCAATGTTCCTTACATCCCTTAGTTCAATGGAATTGAATTGTATTGGGGGTTATTGAAAGGTCATTATAAGAAATTG
>ARYC01017852.1:0-53165 GCA_000711775.1 Oxytricha trifallax
TAACATTTATATAACATAATTTTGCTTAATAAAGGGTAACAAACAATTTCAATCATTATTCATAAGTCTATGAAATTAAACTATTGCATTGCCATTATTATTGAAATATTCTCTAAAATGCAGATTTAAAAATATGAAATTCTTCATAATTAAAATCGTCAATGAAAAAGTCAAATAACTATAATTTAATTTTCAACTATAAGGATTATTTTTTAAATAATTACAAATACATTATATTAATAGGAGGTACAAATTATATACAAACTATTACTGATTAAAGAAAAAGAGTTAATTTTTTGGATTAGATCGCTAAAATATATAATTAATAAATTATAAATGTGTATTTCTTTATTATATACCATTAAAATTTAAACAGTCTTTAATAAATGGGGTTTTATACAATTCTATTACTATGTCAAAGTTATTTATAAAAGATTAAAAAAAAACAACTGATAATTATTATATAAAAATATTTTATAAAATAAAGTGTAGGAATGTTTTTAGAGAAAAAAATTATATTTTTATAATAGAACCTATTAAAATATGCAAAATTTTGTAGATTCATAAATGGCAAATATACTATTTCATCAAGAATAATAGATTTAATTATTTATATATAGAAGATATATTTAAGAGTTTTTTTCTTAAAATAAATAATAATTGGAAATATAAAAATTTATAGATTTTATTGATAAATATTAATTGGAAAAAAATATTTTTTTTTGAATAAATAAAAATTATTTGAATGAGGTTCCAGATCTGGAAAAAAAATTCCAGATTTATATCTGGAATTCCAGATCTAAATCTGGAATTAATAATTTTTTTTTTGGTTCCAGATTTAAAACTGGAATTTTTTTTCCAGATCTGGAATTCAAATTTAAAACTGGAATTTAAAAAAATTCCAGGGATGTGGGGGGCATCCCATGTTTCATTAAAAAAAAACTAAATTAGATATTTAGATTAAAACTTATTTTAAATAATAAAAATAAATACCAATTACAAGACAAATAAATAAGTTAGCAGATCTTGTGCATGTTTTACTCTTTTTCTACTAAATTTTTCAGGTTTTGTTTAAATTTTGAAGGCAGTGGAATTAAATCATCACACACAATCAAAACTCCTTAATTAAATGTTATAATAATTTGATTAAATTGCATTTTTGCGATTTAATACGGGTTATAGAAAAAACCAAGGTATTATATTTGAATTAAATATATGAATTAAATGAATATTAGTTTACCCAATCAATCAAATTTATATATCTATCCTTATCTCCGACAAGCTTTCAATAGTAACTTGCTAAGAATTCTGCGATGGAACTTCAATCTTGCTAGTCAAATGTAAATATTCCAACACAAAAAGTCTTCGATTCACAGAAGTTATCATTATTTAAATGTGAGAGTTTTCATTTCATGTTTAGTACCATTAAATCCAGGGTTTAAACTCTAAACAGCTAGCAAGCTGTGATACTTAATAAGTTGTATTTCTTTGTAAGAGTTTGCATTTGCCGCAAATCCCAGCAAGTATCGTTGTTAGTCTAATAATCGTTCCTTGCCTAAGATTAAGAGAAAATCTAAATATGTATTAGTTATAAATCCTAAGTCCTCAATACCGCTAATTTATATTTTTTAATTTGCAAATTTGCATGACAAAGAATCCCATCAATATCCTCCAAGAATAATCATTAAATATATCTTATTTAGTGGTTTTGGGGGTTTTTAATGCAGTAATAAAAGTCATCTTTAAAATATATATTTATATCTTAAGGAGATACTAGCTACATGCATCTTAAGCAATAGAAAAACTAATATATTATTTTATTTTTGACATATTTATTAATTTATTAAAGTAGATTAAATTTATTTAAAAAAATACGGATTAATGAATTTATTATAATATTTTTATAATCTTTTGACTTTTTAATTTATCGTTTAATTTACAACTATTAAATTATCTTAATTTTATTTAACCATCTATTTTCCTTTTAATTTGAGTATTTATTGCAAAATTTTCCTTTAATAATAAGTAAGGATACTTAATACTATATTTTTCAAATATAATATAGATTGTCCTTTATCCAATTACCTTTAGGATGAAAATGGTATAAAATTATTTTTTAAAAAAATTATAAAATCATTTTCTTAGTTTAAATTTATCTTTTATATCTTAATTTACAAATATTAAAAATTATTTTTATATTTTAAGTTTTTAACATACATCTCCACATGGAATGAAATAAAAATATTTGCAAAATTTAATGATAACCTTTTGGCTTAATCCCTTGTTAAATTTTTCTCCGCAAATGCAGGATTCCTAATTTGCTTCTATAAAATTCATATAAAACTTTGTTATTCTTTTTACATTCGATTTCCTTTATAGTATGTTGAATACTTGGAGCAACGTAATTTACCTATTAACCAATATTTTCTTAATTGATTTTACTATTTATATACTCTATTTGATATCTTAATGAAGTTTTCTATGTTATACCATATAGTTTTTTTAAAAATAAAAATGATAATAAATAATTGTTCTCCCCCCACCATAAAAAAAATAAGAACCTCCCCCCCTACACCCCTTATAATAAAATTTTTCAAATTTCATTAATAACATATTCTAAAGCTTTGAATCGTGCTCTATCAGAAAAAAAATTATTGCCTTCAGGCAGCTACTATAATTTATAATATTTAATTTTAATAGTATCACTACGGCCTTCAACTATTATTGCTACATACTTCTATAGGAAAACATTTCAAGTAAAAATTATTTTTGATAGTGTCATTAATTTTATTTTAATTATTTCTGTAAACAAACTTAAACAATTTTTAGTTTAAAGTATTATATGTCTTAAATTTTCTTCATTCAACATAATTCTATAAAATAATCTAATAAATATAGTTTTAAAACTTTTTTTTGTTGCTTTTAAAATATACTATTTTTAAAAGTCCAAATTTAATTTAATAAATCTTATTTATTATTTAGCAATTTGGTGTTGGCATTTCATTAACCTACAATGAATTAAACTCAATTTTATAATCAATTATATAATTTAAACCCTAAAACCCCTTAGTGAGGTTTATAAGTGCTTTGATTTGTAGAGTATATATAGTTGGGGTCTTATTGGGGTTAGTAGAGAAATTAGGCCAATTTGCAAAATGAGAAATAGAAATTAGCGAAATTTAGGGTCTATTTTGATGAGAAATATTTAGATTTACTGCTTAAGCTTAGGTATGGTACAAGTATTAATATAGACTAAGTCAAACCAGTACTGAATTAAGCAGCTATAGCAAAGCTCTTACACAAGAATGCATCAAATGTTAGGTATCACTGCAGTTAGCTGTTTAGCATTTTAATTCTGGTACTCGAAAACATCCAGCAAGAAAATAAAAGTTCTCACAGCACCATATTGACTACCTCTGCGACTCGAAGACTTTAAAGTATTGGGCACACATTCCATTAGACTAGCGAGCTGTAATCTTTCATAGCAAGTTTCCTGACATGCGTATCTCTCCATAAACCATAGCCAACATTTATAGAAGAAATAGAATTACTTTCAAGACTGTCAACAGAGTGAAGAGAGTGATTGATTTTACAGTGCCATTTTATAGTAATAATTTAAACTTATGATTAAATGCAGAGAGCTATTACTAATAACATCAAGTTCATACACGCTGATGAAGCAGTGTTTACATTCAACACCATTATTAATAAGTCTTGGTATAAGAAGTATGATAATATAGAAGTCTACGATTAGAAAGTGAAGGTAATCACCAAAGCAATTTTAGCAGGTATTAGTGAAGACTCTAGATTAGAAAGTTATGTTATTCATCCTCGCTCTATTAAGCGAGAGTAGTACATAGAGTTCCTACATAAGTTGAGAGATAAATAAAACCCCATAGATCAATTTAGACAGGACAATTGGGATTAAGAACAATTAGATTAAATATTAATTATAATTGGCTAATAATATAAATAATTAGGCTAAAACCAAATATGCACACTCTGATTGGATTACTTTATAAGGACAATTAATCGAGCCAATAGTTTAAATAATTAGCCCAAACATCATAATTATACGTCAATAATAATTAAATCTTAATTTAATTGTTCTTAACCCCAATCCTCGCTTATTAATTGATCTTTGGGGTTTTACAACGAACAGGAGATCATCCTGTTTGTTGACAACCTTTCAGTTTATAAGACTAAGGAGTCTAAGAAAGCTTATGAAGAGTTAAACATAACTCCTGTATATAACATTCCCTATAGCCCACAGTTAATGAAATCGAATTCTATTGGAGTTAAATTAAGACTCACTACAAGAAACTGCTGCTGAATCACCTGATGCATGACTTGCCCATCGATACAGTAGACTTGATTCAGAGTAGCTGCAAGAGAGTAAGCATAGATAAGACAACAGTTTGTGCGAGAGAAGGAAGAATGAATGTTTATAAATAAGTTTTAGATTTAAATGAATAAATAAGCTCACATATTAAATTAACCCAGAAAAGGAATAGGCTTCTCCTTCTTCTCCTCTTCTTATGGATTACTTGGGCCCATATTTCTTCTCTTAGTACCAGCTCCTGCATCTATGTTCATTTCATCTGGCCTTTAAAAATCTTTATAAAGTCTCTTGCTCACTTCATGAATAGTCTATGACTTTCTCTCTCTGTGAATCTTTGCATGTTCTTTCATTAGGAATATACCAGTTCCAAGTTTCCCTACAAAGTTATGTGTCAAATCTTACTAGAGTGGTATGGATGCTTCTTAAGCACCGCAAGCCAGGTCTCACTTATTAGAATGCCTTGCTTCTTTTAATCTTCAGGAGAAATAGAGTAGCGTTTCTAGTGAGCTTCTTCAATGATTTCTCTGAGATAGCTCTCTCTTAAAGTGCCAAGAACACCAAAGAAGAAGCTCCATTCTGGAAGTTTGTTAGAGAGTTGTTTCTTGGTAGGAAGATAAACTGTCAACTCTTCATCTTTCATCGCATCATCGTAGAGATTAGTGACTGAAATCTCTGGGTAGTTTGGTATTTCTATCAACTTAATTTCATTGTTTTTGAAGGCTTTCTTCTCATCACAGAGTATCGCTTTTAAGAAAGAGATTTTGGTACCTTCCATCGTTTGAAGGAATAAACCCACTATCGTAGATGATTAAGTATATATAACATGCTTACCATGTTGAGTGAGTTATCGATAGAGATCTTCCTTGCTTCTAAATCTTGAGATACTTTCTTAAGCTTTAACCCTCTTCATTGCAGGACTTATAGATTCCATCCTTGTTCCTTCTCTTGTTATTGAACTTCAAATTTTAATATATAGAGTTCTGGATCCTACTACTTAAAATTTTCGTATTAAAATGGGCATCTTATAGGAGGTCAACTTAGTAAAGATAGGTGGCAGAAGCTGTAACAAACTTCAGAGATGGGGCTCCATTTTTATCAATTTAGTTCAATTAAATTTAGTACCTGTACTAAATTCGTTTAATTTAATTAGTACCAATTTAATAGTGGCAAAACTTAATTAGTACCTAGTTTTAAACTAATGAGATTTTAATGGAAAAGTTCCAAAATGGTTCAAAACCTGACTGGTACCAGTACCAACCCGATTTTATACTTGGTTGGTACCAAAATCAAAATTATTAAGTATGAAATTAGAAAAATTATATTTATAAACTTACTATAAATATGATCTCTAACACCTTAAATTCAACCAAAATTGTTGTCGTATCAACTCCTATACAGAGTGACTATAAGCAGAAAGGTTTTTACTTATTAATAATACAAATTTAAATTTGAATTTAAACATGGCGGCTAACTTAAATCGTAAGGCAGTTTCTCTTGGAACAGGTTAATCATTACTCAACTTTGGCTCCTCAAAGAAACCAGATGTAATCTATATTGAAAGGGATTTTGAGCTAAGAGCTCTAGAGTTTGAAGCAGAGGTCTTTAAAATAGAATTTTAAAACAAGAAATAAAGTGCAGAGTTTGGAATTTAAACACAAGCTGAATTGATTGAGGAAGATAAAGAACAGCAACGAATAGAAAAAATTAAAACATTTTAATGTGTAGACTGCTAAAATTTCTTTTCAACTGAGTCTAGCTTGAAGAGGCACATCAAAGAGGTACACTCTGGTAGAGCAAGATCTACTTTAAGCATGATAAAATATATGGTAGATATTAGTGCACAACATGCATGAAGTCTTATACTCACTCAGCCAAAGTAAAGAGGCAAATGCAGAAGCATCATTTAAGCGAATTTCTGATTAAAGATGAGTAAACTTAAAAGCTTGTATCTGCTAAAAGAAAAAATAACTCTCTTGAGTAATAAAGACAACAAAAGGAAAGGCTCAAGAGGCAGAAGCGTTTTGAATCAATGAATCAGCCAGCAAATGGTACTCTTATAGCATGTCTTTAAGAGAGAGCTATGTATATACCTGCATTCAATGCAATTGATATTGAAAGCTGTATTGAAAATTACTTGCATTTTGACCTGCCAAACAAGGCTAAGCTTATAGTGGTTGATGAGTATGCTTACAAAGTATATCCTTTCAAGTATCTCATTAAAAACGAGCAGTATCAAAATGAATTTGCAAATGAATACATAATACTGATGGAGTTATTCTTGGGCATGGCTTTGTTGCATTAAGAATGAAAAAGTTTGAAATGACTTTGAGAGAGTATCTCTATCATAATAGATACCCAGATTATTTAAATGAGATACTGTCAGAAATGATTAAGGGTGTTTAACAGCTTCATGAACTTGGGTATGTACATAGAGATTTGAAGCCTGAAAATGTTATGTTAAATCTCTGTCCATTAGAAATTGTAGTCATTGATTTCAATAGAGCAATAAGATAAGAAATAGAGACTTTGGTTAAGGTGATTGGCACACCAGGATACTTTCCAATCAAGGATAAGTGGACTAATGCCTCTGTTTAATGGAATGTTTAGGCAGTTGCTGCCATAATCTTAGAGTACGATATGGAAAGTATGTCTTACTTTTGAACAAAGCACGAAAAATAATCAATAAGTTTGGCTTCTAAACATATAAAACAGGAAGATGTCAACAATGAAATTAAGAAGCTTGTAGAGATGATAATCGTAAGAGCTCCAGCTTATCCAAGATAATCACTGAAAGACATACATGAGCCAATCAAGAGAGCTAGATGATTCAAGAGGTACCACAAAGATAAGCAGATAAAATTTGTTTGAATTAAGTACACTAATAATCATTAAATATTCATTAAATTCACAAAAACCTGCGTTTATTCTACTAACCCCAATAAGACCCCAACTATACCCTACAAATCAAAGCACTTATAAAACTCACTAAGGGGTTTTGGGGTTTTGAATGTACTTCTTTTTGAGGGTCCAACATTTTAATTTTTATCACTGCATATTGTAGTTTTTTATCCTAAAGTTTTAAACTTGACACAAATTCATCTCTTTTAAATAATATAATCCCTCTATATCTTTCCAGAAAAAAAATGTCACTTTTAAAAATAATGCTAAATCTTATAAGAACTTGAACATGCAACAGACTTATATAAGAAGTTCTCCGAAATATCTTTATTGAATACATAAATCTTTTGTTCTGTAAATTTAGCTACACAGTCAAGGTGGGATTTTTTTATGTGTTTTTATTATTTTAATTAAAAAAATGTTTAATTAATAGATCAATTCTCATTTGCGAAGTCTCTATTCTATTATTAATGAATTTTAAAAATAAGACTGTAAATTAAGGGTACTTAAATATATTACAATTGATAAAGAACAATTATTGAACATAAGTTTAGATGGCAAAGTTATGAAGCCTAATAAACTTGGCTGTGAATTTAAATCTCAATAAATGTTGTATGATATTCAATAATACAAATTAATTTATTAATTATTTTTATATATATGATATATGAATAACTCAAGGTCAGGTGGTAGTAGAAATTAAACATTAATATAGTTTATTATTATTTATTAACATTTAATCTTGAATATGTCTAAAGAGACTTCCGTTGCAAACATCAACATCGCATGGTTACCTGGTAAGTTTTGTAAGTTGATGTCATGGGTACATATAGGCTCGTCTACTGAAGGACTTGACCAGAGCCAGGTCGCTTTTGTGAGGCCTTCCCCAACTTTAGTTCTACTACCTTATAGGGTGAGAGGACAAAGACCATTCGCCGGTTAAAACCGTTGGCGGGTCTGGGGTTCGAACCAGGCGTCCCCTCGTATTGGTCAAGCTGCCACCCACCTGCCGAACTGGCTCTGGTCTAATTATTTTTATATTAGAATTAATATTTTAATTTTAAATAAAATTAACTTAATTGATTTTCTTAAACAATGAATTTAATTTTAATTAACATTGCCATATTTTATAAAAATATTTTTTGTTTTTAAATTAATATAATTGTATTCAATATAAATTAAAAAATAACAAGACAAATTAAATTTGCAACAAAAAAAAGTTGTAAAACTATATTTATTAGATTATTTTATAGAATTATGTTGAATGAAGAAAATTTAAGACATATAATACTTTAAACTAAAAATTGTTTAAGTTTGTTTGCAGAAATAATTAAAATAAAATTAATGACACTATCAAAAATAATTTTTACTTGAAATGTTTTCCTATAGAAGTATGTAGCAATAATAGTTGAAGGCCGTAGTGATACTATTAAAATTTAATATTATAAATTATAGTTACTGCCTGAAGGGCAATAATTTTTTTTCTGATAGAGCATGATTCAAAGCTTTAGAATATGTTATTAATGAAATTTGAAAAATTTTATTATAAGGGGTGTAGGGGGGGAGGGAGTGTGGGGGGGGTCTCGATCAGAAAAAATAATAATGATGAAGGTAAAGAATATCTAATAAAACTATAGCCCCAATAAATTATGCACTGAGATATTTTGATAATGTTAGTTACAAGAGATAAAAATAGCTAAACTTAATAATAAGCAATTAGTAACTTTTTTATTAAAAAATGAATTGAAAAATTATTTACGAGATATAGTTATATCATAAATTTATGTTTAAATATTAAAATTATTTTAATAAAATTTTTAATATAAGAATATAACTTATTTTATTTTTCTCTTTAAATTTCAAAATTTCCTATAATCCATATAGGTCCTTTTAAAGAGTTTTATATTATATTTATTTATAAAATTAATTTATCATCTGAAGTTAAATGTGTATAAATCTCTAGATCAATCAATTATAAATAATTATTTCGTCAATATATACAAATTGATTAAATTTTCTTCTTTCAGACATAAAGTATTTTTAATTTAAAATACTTTCTGTAATATAAAAAATTTACACTCTATTATTCAGATATAGCAAAGTTATTTCACAAGAGTGTCTCAACTATTAGGTAACATGCTTGCTGTTTAGCATTTTAGCTCTGGTTCTAGAAAGGATCCTGCAAGATAATAAAAGTTCACTCATATTGACTACTTCTGGGACTATAAAACTTTGAAGCATTGAGCACTTTTTCCATTAGGCTAACTGGCTGTGATGCTTCATCTAAAGTTTCTTATATACGTATTTCTCCATGGACTATAGATAATATTTACAGACGAAATATTACTTCTTTCAAAATTGTCAGCCAATATTATTCTTACTCACTTTATTAAGCAAGATTGATAAATAAAGTCTACATAAGCTAAGAGAATTATACAGTGAGTAAGAAATCATCATCTTGTTGATAAAATCTCTCTGTTCATAAATCTAGCAAGTCTAAGAAAGGCTATAGTGATATATTTGTTATTGCTGATATTATTATGGAAAGTTAACGGAAAGAATAATTTTATTTCGCTCAAAGCATTAAATTTAATCATATATTATACACCAGAATAATACTGTGTAATCACTAGGTATAATATACTTTACAACCATTAAAACGTAATAAAGAAATTCAACAAAAAAAGCTAACAAAATTCATTTTATTTTAAGGAAATTAATACCAATAAACAAACTTTTTTAAATTTATAAAACCTGCTTTCAGTTTATATTCCAATAAGATATATTTACACTCTAAATATCTATCCTTATACATCTTATTGAATGTTTTTGAGGTTTAGAATAGAATAGATTTGGCAGTGAATATATTTTAATTGAAATAAAATTTTAATTTGGGAAATTTTGTAGTACTCTAATCGCCTGACTATAAATTCTCAAAAAATAATAATACTTTATCAAATTAAAATCTACATGGAATCTTCAGACTCTAGTGAGACCTAAAACAATTGTCTATCTTGCAAAGAGGAATTCGATTAAAAATTAAAACAATCTGTAAATATTTCTATCAAATATATTTTATTTTTATTTCCTGCGGAGATGCCTATTTAAAAGCATTAAAATTATAAAAAAATAAAAAATAAAGTAATTTCAAATAAAGCTTCTTAGACAAGATTCTGAGTCAATAATAATAATAGTTTGACACATCAAAGTTAAGTTAAATTGTGTTATGTATAAATTTGTGAAATTATTCAAGTCATTATATCAATTAATTTACGTCGATTTTATAATTAAAAATCCATAATGTATGTAAATTTCATTTAATAATTTCTAGAGTTATTGATTTGAAGTGTTTCAATTTTATTTTTAAATTAATCTTTACTTAACTTTGATTTCAATAAATTTAAGGAGATATTTTCTTATACTTTATAAAACATTAATGTTTACTTTTATTATAATTTTTTGTTTTCTATTGCTTGAAATGCTTGTCACTTGTATCTCCATAAGATTTAATTATTATTTATAAATAAGACAACACTTATTTTTGCACTGGCTGCAAAGAAGATGTTATAATCACTCCGAAGTTTAAAACCTTCATAAAAAATTTGTTGCAAAAACATCGAAAAATGAATTTGATTTGCAAACTTTAATATTATATAATAATCAACAACAAAAAAATGAATTAATATCGCTTTTATAGAATTAATACTTTGAATAATTAAAGCTAATAAATTAACATTTCATAATACACTGACATGAATATACTTTTTCACCAAAAACAGTTTTTATATTCTCTATCAAAGAGAATTATCAAATTTCAATAAAGCTTAATTCAATTAAATAATAAAATTAGAATAATTATTCAGTAATAAATATTATTCCTTTAAAATAAATATAAAGTACAGTAATAAAAATATTTGTTATGGAATAAACAATATTTCGAAACTAGATTCAATTTGATTTTAATTTATTTTATATTATTTAAATTTAATTTATTCATATATGATATTAAACTTCATGATGGTCAAAATGATATTAAAATTTTTATTTAAAAATTACATAAAATTTCATAAATAATTATTTATATTTTAAAATGCGAATCAGTATTGCAACAAATGTGGCACAAAATATTTGTATATAGAAATGAAATACAATAATTATAAATTCATAATAATCTAAAATTAAATATTAATAAACACATACGCTTGCTAATATTGCTATAATTTAAAAATTTTATATTAATATTAGCAATATTTAAATTTTCAAAAGATTTAATTTTATGAATAGTTTCATATGTAATTAATTTCATATTGAATAAGATATTTTTAAAATGAAATTAATTATAAATTTTAAAAATTAATAAAGAAAATAATAATTAATCTCTTTAAGAGATTATAATCTAATATTCTAACTTTAATTGAGAAATTATTTTTATATTCAAGAAAAAAAATTAATAAGGCTGATTGGAACTTTCTGTTAGAATAATTCATAAATAAATTCCATTATAAAATGTTAATCGAATTCTATTAAAAAATAATTCAATTTAAATATAAAATATGAGAAGGGCAGATTCATCAAATATTTTTTTATAGATTAATCTTAAAATTTTCTTATTTCATAAGTTTCTACTAAAAATGATGAATTAATTAGCAATTTAATCTTAATATATTAATAATGCGCTCAAGAGCAGCATAAAGGGCATTAGGATTGTATGAAGGTATTTTATACATAAAATTCAAATTATTTATTTATAAATTAAAATAACGAGATATAAAATTAAAATTTTTATAATTCAAAATTTTTTTGAATTTATAACAATTTATTTAAAATATCATTGAATTTTAATAACTTATTTATATCAATTAATAGTCATTTATAGCTAAATTCAAGAGGAAATATAAAGCAAAATAGCAACCGCGCAAAGTGAGATTGATAGACTTAATGAATACATCAGAAAACTTTCTCATTTTGAAAGTGAAGCACAAACAGTGGATATTAATGAGTTCCAAAATGCCTTAAATTCAATGCCAACTCCAGGGAGCTAAGTATAAACTTAAGACACTGCGGATTCTACGCCAAGCAATTTATATCATATTTATATATAATAGAATCATTAATCAGCAATAGCGGGAGTGAAACTTCTAACCCTATGGAATTGGTATAAACACAGCAACCCATATTGTCTTTGTTAAATAATGTTTAAAATAATTTTTCAATAATCAATTTTTATTTTAATGTCTAGAGAAGAGTCAAAAAAATCAAGCACATTATAGATATAACTTAGTACTAATTAATTCCCTAGAGAAGCCGAACAGCCTGAGAGAATATTTGATGCCTTTGGATTTTAATCAAAGTTATCTGCAAACCAGAAATTGAAGAATTCGATAAGAAATAACAAAAATGTATCAAAGTATTAATTTAATTAATATTGCATTCCTAATTTCAGTTAAAATTTAGCATGCTTTAGTTTTTCTTACTATATTTTCTCAGAATTTGATATGACCTCTATATATTAAATATAATTAAAATAACAGCTATGACCCTATGTCTCTCAACCGACAATGCGTAAAGTTCAGCTACTCGTGTTTTAAGCATTTAGATGAAATTTTGTTAATAAGTGAGAAACTAGAAGCTTTGAAAGAGCAATACAACTATGTATTTTTGGACTATGAAATCAAAGACTATGTATGTAACATCTACATTAACACAATCATGAAAGTATGGGATGACGTATTGAGCGAAATTGAAAATTATTGTGAAAAATAAATTTATTAGATAAAATACTATGAATTTTTTTCTTCTTATACAATGAATATACAGATGATTTAATAATAAAAAATAAAAAACTCATATTTATAGATACATTATAGTTTATCAACTTTTAATAATCTCTTATCATTTATCTAAATTGTTATAAAATGTAATAAATTATTGTAGGTTCTATGAGAGAAGAGATATTTAATGTATTTACTGCTATTATTATTTTATAGTTATGTTAAAACCTTAAATAAGTAAGATTTTATTTAAAATTAGTAATGCTCAATTTTCATAAGTTAACACACAACTTATGAATAGAAGATTATTACCGACATATAATTAAGGCAGTGTTGTTGCAAAAACAAAAATTGATTTCGTAATTAACATGTTTAGGAAACTATTATATATGATTTAGCATTTTGCATTCTTTTATATCTTAATTCAATGTTTTAGTTTTATATAGAGATACTATTAATTTTAAATTAAAAGTGTAGCAAATTATTATTAAAAAAATGATTAAATTTTATCAATATATGCCACACATGCAAATCCTTCCAATGAGAGACATCAAGAGAGGTTTAAATTAGTTATTTAAATATTAATTTTAAAAGAAAGCTCATTTTTTATTTTATCAAATAGGTTTCGAGTAGATGTTAATAAAAGCTTTCATTGAGAATTATTGCAAATACTGGAATGATAAATAAATCAGAATAAATTTCATCCCATTATTTGACTCTAGAATTTCACAAGAAATCTATTCGGGTGATACTTTCTATTCTGAAGAAAATTATATTAAAATTAATCATGAAATTATCATATAAAATGAGCCAAAATTGATTGCTAATCAAGGTGCAATGGTGATCTCCGTATTCAATAGAGATTAAGCCGAGCTATAATAAAATTAATGTTTCATAAAATAAAGCTGATTATCATATTTATATTTTTACAAAATTTATTAATCATAATTTTATCTTTTAAATTATACATCATATCACTGAATTAATCAGTGGGTTTATACTGAGAGAATATCAGAATTTGCATTATAATTTATCAAATAATTATATAGTATAGAACTTTTAAAAGAAATTAAAATAAAATCGAATTTATTTAAATTAGTATGACTTGTTTGAACTTTGTGACTATACCGACTTTGCAGGTCGTGCTCATATCGCAATTTATCTCAAGAAATACGAGCTTATTGATAAGGTACTCCAAAGAAATGGATATTTTTAATAATAATTAGTAAAAAAGTAGGAATTTTTTAAAAATAACAAAATTAAATTATTAATATGAGGAGAAAAAGATTGACTATAGAACCCACAAGCAGAAAATTTATGTAAAAGCCACTCAAAATGAGTATGATGACTTTGTACAGGATGTTAGACAGGCTATCTAAAGTGTCAACACAGGAACGGCCAAGCTCTTACTCAGAATCAAAAAACCTCTAAATCTATTTATAATTTTATTGATACTAGGAATAATTTCCCTATTTTTTAAATATTTTAAAATAATTTTGATTATTAAATTATTAATTAAATTTATAGTAGAAAATTTAAATATAAATATTTTAAGTAAATGTATGATTAGAGCTATAACGTTATTAACTAGTTATAAACTTATAATGAATACTGTATAAAAATTAATCAATTACTTATGAATAATACTTTTTCTCAAAATGCAATTTTGGTAAAAATATGGAAGACTTTTTAAGTTTTATTTTAAAATATATTTTTATTTATTAAATATTTTAAAAATATGATAGTATCTTGTGTTTAGCCACGAGTTAAATTTATATCATTAAAAATAAAGTAAATTTATAGATTTTAATTCTTTTATAGTTCTTCATACAAAAATACTTTACTTTAAAATAAATTTTAAAAACAATAAAATTATTTATATTGAATGAAGTTTTTATCAAACAGTTATTTGAATAAAAAATATTGAGGTTTATAATTCATGTTATGAATTTTATATTTTTTCTTTAATCATACTCTAACATTATTATTTATGAAGACCTATCTAAGCAAAGGATAAACATTACAGTAAAAAGTGCAGAAAAAGTTAAATTATAATATTTTTATAATTAAATAATGTATTTTATTAATAAGGTAAAATAAGTTCGATGTGTACGTATCAGAAGTGTTTAAGGTGGTGCAAACTACTAATGAAGAAACTAACTTAACTTAACAAATCTGCGAGTATGTCTCCATTCCTACAATCACAGGCATCGACAAAGAACTTCAAATTCATATAATATAATTTTTACAAATAAAGCTTAAAAAAACACTTTAAATTTTTTATGATCAATATGAGATACAGCTAACTGGAACTCAAGCGGATGAAGCATTTGAATACATCAACTCTCTTCTTTATGATTTAAATTAATTAAATTTTATATTATAAAAATATACTAAATAAATAGAAAAAATTTCAGATTATTCAACATTTTATCAAACAAAATTCATTATTGTATTTTAAACTTGATTATAGCTATGTGGAATTAAGATTAAGCCATATGAGCTCAGCCTAGTATTCTAACCTAATCAAAATGGTCGAACCAATCAAATAGCAATATATCTAATGAAATTAATGTTAAAATTAAGGGTAATACTTATAATGTTATTTTTAATTTATTTTAATTTCACAATACAGAGTATAATGTAATTAATTTTACAATTATTTAAATTAAATTTTAATTTTATAAATTATAACTTGTTTCTTAGTTAAAGGATCTTTCCATATCTATGGGAAGAAATCACATGGAAGGCTTGAAAAGTTCCTCAAATCACTTAAAGCCCTCATAAAAAATATTTAAATTAACATGTCACTAATATTATTATAAAATAATTCATTCCCAAGCACATAAAGAAAAACTGAGAAGTGACAAAAATCACAAAGAACCTTTTAACAAGTCTTTTATAATTCATAATTTTATATTTTAAACATAGTTTCATATATTTAATCAATCATTCACATAGATTTCTGCTATCTTTTATCGGAAAATAGAAAATTCACTTCAATATTATATTCCTATTTATATATAATTAAAAACATTAATATAGACAATCAATTTAAAGACTAATTTCCATATAAAAAATTGAAAAAAATCTATGAAAATATTCTATTTTTATTACATTTTTTAGATATTTGTTCATAAATTTCAATTAAATTCAATTCAATTAGGAGATCTTAAATTTCATATAGTCATCTATTATAAATTTATTTTGAATATTTTATAAAATCTAATTGAGGTATAAATCATATTATATAGTCTATGTAAAAAGCAAAATCTTATTAAATTGATAAATCTCTTTATATAATTTTCACAAAAAATACTATATAAATATATATAATATTAAACTTAATAGTATGGAATATTAAGACCTAAGCGAAAACATTTGCTCAACATGCAAAGATGAATTCGATTACAAATTAAAGACAAGTGTTAACATTTAAATTAAAAATATTTTGATATATCATTGCTTGTGGAGATGCCCATTCAAAATACTTTTAAAATATATTAAATTAATAAAAAATTCTGTTAAAATTATTATTAGCATCAATTGTATTATAGTGAATTATAATCTATAAAGATATCATAAAATGCAATTCAATATATTTCTTTGCTTTTAAGTCTTTTAAATGTAAAAAGATTATTATTTATTTAATAATAAATTAAAATTTTTATAAATTGTTTGAAATGCTTGTCGTTTATATCTCCATAAGATATATAATATATTTTAATTTAGATATGACTTATTTTTGCTTTGGCTGTGAAGAGGATGTTAAAATCACAGATAAGATCAGAAGCAGAATCAAGAACCTTTTGAATTAACATTAAAGAATAAACTTGATTTGTAAACTTTTATTATAATATATTAAATACTAATAAATACATGAATTTTAAGGACTCTTAATATTTTTACTTTAAATTAATTAATATCATGGTATAACTACTTTGATATTATGAGTTATCTTAAGAATTATATAGATAAATATAAAAAATAATGGAGGAGGAAATTTCCTGCCCAGTTTAATGATAAAAAAAAAATTTATAGGAAGTTTCCTGGCAAGTATATGTTTTATTTTTTTCTTTAAAATTCTTTTTCAATATTAATTATTTCTAGCTCTAAGTAACAACTTTTAATTATTTAAATTATTAAAAAATAGATCTATATTTCATGAAATTTAAAAATTAAATTACTTTATATATCAATTTTTCTCTTTAAATACATCTAGATTTATGGTAAATTGATATTTTTAATTGATTATTTTTAATATTTATTCAGAGTAATTTAATTAACATCTACATTTCCTTTTTTTATAATGGTAGCTGATTTATGATATGACTAGTAAACATTAATTAAATCAAAAAATAAATTTAAAAAAACTTTTTGGTTAAAAATTCATGAAATTATAATATGTAAAATTTACTTGCCAGGAAACTTCCCACTTGCCAGGGAACTTCCTCCCCCCAAAATTATTAAAAGATTATTTTACCCAAAAATTATAATTTATTTATTCAGATATATGAACAGTTACAATAGTGAATAAATTAAAAAATATTTATCTGTAATACATTTATTCTTTAGATTGTTTTTATCTTTTATCATTTTGATTATATACATTTATTATTGTCAAAAAATAATAATAAAACTTCACAATGATCAAAATGAAAATTATAATATAAAAATTATAGTGATTAAAATAAAATATTTATAATAATATTACGTATTATAAAATGCAAATTAGTATTGTACCAAATGCCGCACATTTTATTTATTATTGTTTAAATTTTTGAAAAAAGAGAAATAAAAAAATAGATTTTTTACAATAAAATTTATTTATAAACATAACAAGAAAATAAAAGAAAAAGTTTCTAAGAATTTTTTCACAGCTATATCTTAAGGATCAGTATTAAAATTAATTATTTATATTCTTTTAAAGATATTAACAAAGATATTATATTCAATTTAATTCCAAAGTCAATCATCAATATCCTTTTATAAAATATAACATAATTTATAAGCTTTAATATATAATTTATGTAAACTTAGCAATTTTTTAATGATAATTCTCTTTTCTACATTAGCTATGAGATCTTAATGCAGTATATCTGAATTATTAAACGGTAAAAATTATTGTAATGAGAAGTAATTTTTTGAAATCGTGAAAAGAATTTCACAATTAAATAAGAATGCAAAATATAAATATTATAAATGATTGGATAACTTAAATTTAACAGAATAACTGTATTCTTTTATGGAATTTAAATGCACAGATAATTTTAGAAGAGTTTATTTAATTTATACTTTCTTAGAGTCTTTACATAAATATCGTGATCAATTAAAGTCTCTGCATTTTAAAAATTAGTTATTTTTATCAATTAACTTATATTTTACTTATTAATTCCATATATAATTTTAATAGCAGTATAATCAATTTAATTGCTTTTAGACATAATTGGTTTTCGATAGAATTGGTTATTTATAATTTAAAAAGAGTAAAAATGGAAAGTAATAATGAAAACTAATAAAAAATTTAGACTAGCTTTAAAATTTGTTTATGGCATTTTAGTTGGATATTTTCAATATGGGAGAGTAAAAATATTGATAATATTTTATCATAAAGCAATTATTTTATGGTTATTTTTCGTTAATTTTAATGAACTTGAAATTTTAATTTTCCAAATTCCATTATCTTTTTAACAATAATTGATTAATTATTCATAATTAATTAATTAATTTGATTAAATTAAATTATTAAATAAAATTATTCACATATGCCTGCAAGTATTATAAAATATATTTAATTTTTTTAAAAAATTACTTTTTTAGATTTAAATGTTTTTTATAATTAATTTATTGAATTTATTTTGCTTTTTATCCATGCTAAATTATTGAATTTAGGAAATTTAAGTTAAATCTTGAATTAAGCAATTTATAAATATTATTAATCCAAATTTTAAGTTTTTAGTGAATAAATTTATATAATTTATATATATACTC
Source organism: Oxytricha trifallax (assembly GCA_000711775.1). Taxonomy (NCBI): domain Eukaryota; phylum Ciliophora; class Spirotrichea; order Sporadotrichida; family Oxytrichidae; genus Oxytricha; species Oxytricha trifallax. The sequence continues at coordinate 19,003 of ARYC01017852.1, forward strand.
ATTATAAATTGATAATTTACATCTAATTTTATTTACTTTTTTATGCTGAATTTTAACATAAAATATTTAAAAAATGTATTTAAAACTTTTAATTTTAAGAGATAATTATCTTTGTTATTGAATAAAATTGATATATTTATTAAATAGTTTAGGTTTAATATTAATAAATTAAATATGAATTAGAAATTATAATGAAAATATTTTATACAGTATTTAATTACATATTCAATTATTATTATAGTTTAATTCCTATACTTGCTATGGTTATGAATATAATGATCATTTTCATATTATAGAAAAAAATGGCAGCATAAAATTTGTTTATTTTTAGTTTGAAAGCTTATCAATATAATCGGGGGAGGGGGGAAAGTTTCCTGCACTCGTGATAGTTTTCTGCACTTTTTTTATATGTAAAATTTCATAAGTTAAACAATGAATTTTTTTTTACAACCCATAAATTTTAAGATATTTTTTATATCATGTGCGAACTGCATGAAAATATAGTATTAAACATGATCTAATATTATATATCATTGAAAGAAATAATTAGAATTTTAACAACAATTGAACAAAATATTTGGAATTTCATTAGTACAGAGAGAACAATATTATGGTTGAGATACAGAAGTCTACTAATATCAGATGGAATCTATATAGTGGATAAATTTTATCCTTGGTTGGATGATGATTAGATTCCATGTTAATAAACATATTGATTAATTGAAGTAAGATTAAGAAATAATATATAAAAAAATTAGTATAAAATTTTGTTGATAATGTGATAAAAATCGAATTCTAAAAATGAAAAAAAATTTAGTGCAGGAAACTAACCAAAAAAATTTTTATTATAATAAATCGATGCAGGAAACTTTCCCCCCCCATATAATCTAATGCTTTAAAATGTAAAGATCCAATAACATTTCTCCATTTTAACAGCCTAATTTTGATGGGATGCTTACCAATTAAATAACTCTAATAGTATTTCTTAGAACATTTTTGAATGTTTTATTACTCATATTTACAGTTAAAGATCAGATCATTTGAGTGTTGTTATGTCATGATGCATAGAGATATTTTCTTTGAATTCGTTACCACAATAGATTGTTAATTTGGTAATTTATGAATCAAATCAGTAGGAAATAGAATATTACATGAAAATTTGAATAAAAAATACTCACTAAAAATACTATTTTCAATAAAATTAAATTGATAACATCATTTTATATAAAAGTTATTAGTCTTATTTCAAAATATTTACAAAACATAACTAATTCAAATTTCCTTGGCATACAATTATTATAGAAAAATTTATTATCAAAATAAAATTAATTATAACAAAAGACAAAAGATTGCAAGAAATGTAAAAGACGATAGTTATGATTTTATAATTTATAATATATTTTCTGATTCTTTTATTTTTTATCAATATAGTAATAGTGCGCTAAAGAATAGCACCAATTGCATGAAGATCTTTTGGAGATATTAAAATAATACGAAAATATTAAAATGTATTTTTAAAAATTACAACTATTTTGAATTTATATATAAATAATTAATGTAAGAATTTCATTTATTGATCTATTACAATTTATAAAATTCTTATTATTTTTATTATGAGCAACGATCTATTTATATTAATAGTTGCTTATGATAAACTTCAGAATAAGATTAAAAGCACCATTGGAACAGCTCATAAGGAGATTGAAAAGCTAAATTTATTGATAGACAAGCTATAATTATTTGAACTTGAAGCATAAAATGTGGATTTCAAAGAGTTTTAAACTATAATCAATTCAATTACAACTCGGGAAGATATGGTTTTAGCTGAGGAGACAAATCAATCTATACCGAGCAATTTATTATGAAATTTATAGGACTTTATTATTTAAGTCTTAGTGATAGCAGAGATCCTATTGCTAATATTGAAGAAGTAAAAACGTAATAAGTTTACTAGACTTAATCTAAAGTTATGATGTTTTCATTTTTGTTTTTTATCTAAAGAAGAGGAAAAACACTCAAGTTCATTGATTTTATCTCAAGATGCCGAGTGTCCCGAATCATATAAAAACTAATTTATCAAAGGAGAACTATCTATTTAATCTCAATCTAATAACGAATGTAACTATTACAATTCAAATCTAAGTTCACATGTTGAACCTTTTTTAATGGGATAGCAGAAATCAGATAATCTTATATTTAACAATCAACTTTTGGCTTAACCTGCTATATAATAGCAAATTACATAATAAAAAGAAATTTAATCACCTCAAGTCTCGTAGAATTAGTAAAATGTTCAATAAAGAAATTAACAAAGTGTTGATGAAATATTATAAGAAGAGGAAGTAAAGGCAGATGTGACTTTTGATGCTTTTGGGTGTAAAGCAATAATTTCTGAAAACTTTATAATCTAAAACATGATTAGAAATAACTAGAAGTTTTATTTTTAAAAATTTAAATCTTTCTCAAAACTTATTATTAATCGAGATTAAATTAAAAAATTTGATGCATTTAAAACATAATCTTTGTATTCTAAAAGTAAAAATAAATTTGTTCTATAGTTAACTTAATTAATATATAATAACAGCTATGACTCAATGTCTATAAATAGACAAAGAGTAAAATTCAGCTACTTATGTTTTGAGTTCTTAGATGACATACTGCTCATAAGTTTGAAATTAAAAACACTTAAATAGTACTATTGTTAGGTATTCCTGGACTTTGAATTCGTGGACAAATATTGCAATATCTACATTAATACAACTATTTAAGTTTGGCACAATGTACTTAGTGAAATTGAGAATTATTGTAACAATTATTTTCATTTAAAAATAATTATATTATGTTTAATTAGGATAACCAATAAAACGTATATAAGAAAGAAAAATTATTGAAATATTTGAACTTAATTTAAGAAAAACGAAACCCTATAACTGATCAGACCATGTAAATCGCTTTTAAATATACATGATCTACTCTTCTAAAAATGAAAACATGCACAATTTTAGAAAATAATGTTGCCTGCCAATTCACGTTAATCAATGCAAATAAATGAAATAGATGTCTAGTATAATAACGAGAGAAATTTTTCATTAATTTAGATAAAACACTTATGATAAAAAAAGGGGTGTGTTATTCTCTCAAATATAGAAACGAGATTACTTAAAAAGGATTTTGAATCTTAAGTTTATTTACTATTTCATTTAACTTCATATTTACTGTTATCATTTATTACTTTAAGTATTAAAATAGTTAATAAATAGTATTCTTAAGGTTATTATAGTCTAAATAAATTAATGATTGTATATTATTAATACATGCCGTGCATGCACATTGTTCCAATGAGAGATATCTAGAGAGGTAGTAATATATAATTATTATATAAAATTTTAAATTATAAAATAGGTTACGAGTAAATGTTGATTAAGGCATTTATTGAAAATCACTCTAGATACTGGAATGATTAATAAATCAGAGTAAATATCTCTTCTCTTTCTGATCCAAAACTCTCTAAATATTTATATACAGGTGACAGTATTTATTCTCAAGAAAATTAAAGTTATTTAATTTGAAATATCCTAACTATATAATTTTATTAAAATGAGCCTGAATTAATTGCAAATTAAGGAGTTATAGTTATATTTTTGTTAAAGAGGAACTTAACCGAGCTATTATAAAAATTATATTAGTTAAAATTTTTGATAAAAAATTGTTTAAAGAATCTATAGAGATATCTGGGTATCTTTTATATTAAATAATACATAATGTAGTCTAATTGATTTATGGGTTTGTTTTGAGAGAATACTAGAATTTGTTTTTTAATATTTTTTACTATCAAAATAGTAATATAACACAAAATTTTGTAAATTTGTATGACTTGTTTAAACTCTGTGATGAGACTGATTTCACAAAACGTGCTCATATCGCTGTCTATCTCAAGAATAAGAAGCTCATTGATATGTCTCTTTCAATTTTAGGATATCTAATTAAACAGTGAATTTTAAATATAAGAGTTGATATAAGATAACCAATATTTAAAAATTACTAATATCAAGATAAGTAAGTAGACTATAGAACTCACAAACAGAAAATTTATGTGAGAGCCACTCAAAATGAGTATGATGATTTTGTACAAGATGTTAGATAAGATATTTTAAGTGTCTAGACTAAAACACTTTCACTTAAACTGAGAATACAAACCTTAAATATTTTTCAATAGTATTGATTAAAATTTTATTGACAAAAACCTTTTATGTAGCCTATGTATCTAAATCTTATCATGATTTTAATTCTAATAAAATTAAGAGCGTAACCTAACAAAAATATTGCTTGATTTTATGGTTAAAACATTATAACTAATTAAGATAAAGCTTTTATCCTGATTTTTTATATACTTTTATAAAGCTCCTTTTAAAGTCTTTCGAAAACATTTTCTTGGGAAAAATTTAAAGTAAAAGATTTGGTTTATTTAAAAAAATTAATTGTAATCATGAATCTTTTAATTCTCAGACAAAAATGTTGACAAATATTTATGCTATGCATTTCCTTTCGTCTAGGATTTGAAAATATTATAGTTTTTCTATTAATAACCCTAAGATATGGTGTTTTGTCAAATATTTCTCATTGAATATAATATTTTAAATTTTATAAGATAGTATTAGGTTTTATAATATATAAAATAAATTATTTCAATTTTGAAAATAAATGAACATTTACTCATTTGAGGCTAGAAACTTTATCATATTTATTATTATTGTCATTTTAAGTCTTCACTCAAAAATTTAAATAAGATCAAGCGTTTATAGTAAAATAAGAGAGATTGTTAATTTGAAAAGAGATTAAAGAGTAAATTCAGTCTTAGTTTGCTGTGAGTTCTTGTCTTATTGAAACCATTTACAGTATTTTCATCATCATAAACCACTTTTTTCTTTCTTTATCAAACTGCCAGAAATATTCGCATTTAGAAGTACATTTTCTAAGCATCTCTAAGAACCAGTTCAAAGTTGCTGCTGATAAAAGCTCAGCTACAGCAAGGTTTAAGTGTGCTCTGGCCAGGATCCTTAGAGATCAGGAACCTCCATTTTAATTGCTAAAATACTAATGTTTTTAAAAAAGTTAATAAAAGTAAATATCTCAAAGTCTTAATTAATAAATATCAGCTTAAAATTAATTAAGACATCTCTATTCTAATTTTGTCTATAAATTAAACCTATTAGTTTAATCAAATATAGTTAAGCATTAAAACTTGAAAAAATTTAATTTGAGATATTTACTTTTATTAACTTTTTTAAAAACATTAGTATTTTAGCAATTAAAATGGAGGTTCCTGATCTCTAAGGATCCTGGCCAGAGCACACTTAAACCTTGCTGTAGCTGAGCTTTTATCAGCAGCAACTTTGAACTGGTTCTTAGAGATGCTTAGAAAATGTACTTCTAAATGCGAATATTTCTGGCAGTTTGATAAAGAAAGAAAAAAGTGGTTTATGATGATGAAAATACTGTAAATGGTTTCAATAAGACAAGAACTCACAGCAAACTAAGACTGAATTTACTCTTTAATCTCTTTTCAAATTAACAATCTCTCTTATTTTACTATAAACGCTTGATCTTATTTAAATTTTTGAGTGAAGACTTAAAATGACAATAATAATAAAAAACCTTTGCTTTTAATATTATATATATATATAGGAAATTTATAAACCTCATTTTTAGAAATAATTTAATCTTAAAATGATTAAATAATTGTGATATTTATTTTTACTCCTATATCTTATTAAGATTCAACTTTTATTCTCAATCTTAATTTTTATGGGAATTCATATTTCTATCTTTTTAAAAATACATTAAAATTAAAATTTTTCACTTACTTAAAAAAATAAAATCTTAACAAGATATTTTTTAATTTAATATATGAACTTACATTTTAATTTTTAAAATTAAGATGAGTTGTGAACTAAACTTGCAATCCCTAATTGTAATATACATAAAAAAATTTTCTTATTTATTTCAAATAAAATAAAAATGTTATCTTAAATATACTAACAATGTATTCTTTATTAACCAAAGATTGGCAATTATATAGAAAATTTTTTTCTTCTGAATAAATAAAATAATTAGTTTTATGTTTTTAATACATTTCATGAATAAATTTTATTAATTATTTAGTATAATTTTATAATATATTTATGAAGACCTATCTAGGTAATGGTTTTACATTACAATAAAAAGTGCAGAACATGTTCACTCATTAAAATTTATAAAATGATATAAAATGATATAAAAATAAAAATAACATTAAATCATTTTTAAAAATTAAAATTAACAAATAATTGATTTAATAATAAATAAGTTCAATGTGTATGTTTCAGAGACATTTAGAGAAGTCACAATTATTGATGATAAGACAAATTTAGAGCGGCAAGTATGTGAATATGTATCAATCCCTGATAATATTTAGATGCTCATTTAGTAAGAACATCAATTTAATTGAACATACTAAAATAAATTTAGAAGTTATTTAATGTTTATATTATTTTAATTATCAATACAGGGTCCAAGTGACTGGAGTAATGATCGATGAAGCTGTGAAATATATCATGTCCATTCATTCAGATTTTATAATTTATAAAATAAAATAAATAGAGTTGTGAATAATCAAAATATTATTACTCCAAAAATAAATATTAATTTTTATTTTATAGACTATATCTTTAAGGAAATGAAGATAAACTACATGAGCCCTCTCTAACATGCCCAGCTTATTTAAAGAATTAATTAAATCAAGGTGCAATATATATAAAATAAAAATATTTATTTAGTGGTAAATTTTAGATAGTATTTTTTACTTTCTCAATACCCAGTATTATTGATCAAATTCTTATTATTATCTATTTCTTAAATATATTATAGTTGTGTGCTTGGTTCAAGGTATTCTTTATATTTATGGAGAGAAATCTAATGGACAGTTTGATGAATTTTAGAAGAAACTCATTGCTCTCATTTTTATAATTAATATTTTATTTAATCTTTCTTGATAAATATTTATTTTTATCATCCCCAAGAACCCAAAGAGAAACTGAGAAATCTGAATAACTTAGAAATCTATGATAATACAGGTTTTTCAATTAATTATTTCATTAATTTAATTATCTACATGTCTTATATCAATAACTATAGTTTAGAATTAAAATATTATATTGGTAGAATACATATCGTATCATATAATAGAATTATGGAAGTTTTATGATGACTTGATTGTTAGATAAATTAAAATATAAAGCTAATATTTTAACAATATCATATTATTTTGAATTTAATCTTTTTAGCAAAAATACAACAGGATAGTATTCTTATGTATTTAAATTTAATTAATATTATAAGAAAATTCAAGGCAACTACTGCTTACAAGCAAGTTTATAGAGAAATCATCCAAAGCAATATTTAATTTTATATTGATTATTAATAGATCTAATTTAATTTGCAGATACTTAAATAATGGCAACTTTTGTATTGAAAAATAAAATTTCCCAATTTTAGGTATTTTATCAATATTTGTATAATAGGTAAAATACTTACAATATTTTTTATGGTAAAATAAAAATGAAATAAAATTATATCATTTCTAAAGTAAGCTTTAAATCAAAAGATCATATATCTTTTAAATGTTTATTATTAATATTTAGGATTTCTTTTGATAAGCAAATTAAAATCAATATGATATAGAAAAAAAAGAATGAAACAAAATAAAAGTTAAGTATATTCTATATATTTATTTAATATGCAATTTTATTTATTCAATTCTCCAATGAAATATTTTTATTTTTTCCTTTTTTCTGCAAACCATTTAATAAATTTTATGAATTTTACGAATTTTAATTCCAAAACCAATTATAACAATAAATTTCAGTTAAAATTCACCAAAAATATTATTAAAATTTTATCTACAAAGCTAAAGTATATTATATTTATTTTAATATCCCATGTTTTAGAATATAATAAGAAAAAAGAGTTGTAGATAAATGAATGAAGTAATTACTTAACAACAACTTATTTATTAACAATCTTAGTGATTTTGATTTTCTCAGTTTTTCTTTGGATTCTTGGGAACGATCTAGTTTAAAAATTAACATAATAATATCTATAGTTATATAAAAAACAATTTATATTTTAAACGAGAGCTTTAAGTTCTTTGACAAACTTGTCAAGTTGACCCTTTGATTTTCTACCGTACATATACAGAGTGCCTCTAACTAAGCAAGTGATTATAACTATTATTAATTGATATTTTGATTATTTAAATTAATTTCATAATACTGAGTATTGATAAAGAAGAAATTATTCAAATTAACTAATGTTTTTGCTTGAATTTTTATACATATTCTATTTTAAGAATATTGCAACTTTATGGGATCTACTTTTTGGATGAGTTGAGCTGTCTATGTTGGGTTCATATAGTTCAATTTCTATTCCACAAAGCTATAATCTAACTTTTTAAAAATGAAATTTGTGCTATATAATCGTATATGATATGTTTCCCTAAGATATTTTATTAATTATTTCAAATTAATAATTAAAATCAGAGAGTATAGACTTGATGTAGTTCACAGCTTCATTCATCAGAACTCCAGTCACTTGAATCTAATATTGATTATTATTACAATTAAAAAATGAAAATAATCGTAAACTTATATATTTCAATAAATTATTTTAATTTGATGCTCTTGGTTGATGAGTATCTTTTCAGGGATGGAGACGTATTCACACACTTGATGCTCTGAGTCAGTTTCTTCGTTCATCTTTGTCACCACTCTAAATACCTCTGATACAAACACATTGAACTTATTGAAACTAATTATCTTGATTTTAGAATTTTTGTTTCACAGATCTTATCTGATATATCTCTATGTATATTAATTAACTAATTATTGAACTTATTGTGCACTTTCTATTGTAATGTCAAGCCTTTGCTTAAATAGGTCTTCATAAATAAGTATCTTTATATAATGAAACAAAATTAATTTAATTTAATTCATGATGTGTATTCTGAGTTTAAGCGAGAGTCTCTTTGTCTAAACACTGCAGATTGCGTTTTTAACTTCCTGTACAAAGTCATCATACTCGTTTTGAGTGGCTCTTATGAATATTCTCTGCTTGTGAATTTTATAGTCAACCATCTTTTTCTGATATCAATAAATAAGTTCATTATTCATGTATTGGCTATGTAAAAGTATCTTATTAAGAAAATATAATATCCTCTTCTTGAAAGCGCTTGATCTATAAGCTGGGTCTTTTTAAGATAGACAGCGATGTGAGCACGTTTTGCAAAGTCAGTCTCATCACACAGTTCAAACAAGTCATACAAATTTATTTATAATTTTAAAAAATTGAGATTGAATAAGAATTTTATATAAATTTTGGTACTCTCTCATAATAAACCCGTTGATTAATTTAGTTACATGGTTTATAATCAAAATAAAGCAAGTTATACTTTTAAAAATATAGACTTATTAAAATAATACATGTGAACTTTAATTTATAATAGCTCGGTAAGATCTCTCTTGAGAATAAATATAACCATAACACCTTGATTTGCAATTAACTCAGGCTCATTTTTATTTCTATAAAAAAAATTAAACATATTTCTTTTATTTAAACTATTTAAATTTTCTTGAGTATATGAGCTGCCTTCTTAAAAGACTTACTGTGAGATTCTTGGGTCAGTAATGGATGTGAAACTTATTCTGAACTTCTTCTCGTTCCAGTGTTTATTATGGTTTTCAATGAATGCATTAATCAGCAACTACTCAAAACCTCATAATTTATAAATTAAATAACTTTACATATATTTAATTTAACCTCTCTTGATATCTCTCATAGGACAAATTTGTATGAATGGCATGTATTGACAAAATATGACTTTCCTTTATTTCTCATCTCAAGAAAAATAAAGCAAATAATTTATAAGCCAAACTACAATACTCTTCAATTTCCCTGAGTATATTGTCCCACCCCATCATATTTGTATTAATGTAGATATTGCAATATTTGTCAACGATTTCAAAGTCCAGGAATACGTAGTGATAGTGCTGCTTCAGTGCTTCTAGTTTCACACTTACTAGCAACATGTCATCTAAGAATTCAAAACACAAAAAGCTAAATTTAACGCTTTATCTGTTTATTTATCCAGGGGCATAGCTGTTATTTCAATTAATGTTTTTTATATTATTCAATTAATTAATAAAATTATTATTGAAAATTTTAGATTTAAAATTGTATGAAATACTTTGAGTGTTTCAATATTAATCATTGGATACAAATTATATCAATGTTGTAAAATGTATTTAAAACATTTTTATGTTATTTCTTATCATATTTTTGATTTTCTAATTTTCTGAAATCATTGATTAATAGCCAAAGGCATCAAAGGTTTCTTCTGCCTTAACGCCTGCATTAATATTTTTATCAGCACTTAGTGAATTTATTTCTTACTACTAATTCAATGTCACTTATTAAGATGTATTAACTTATTACTGATTAGTAGTAGTTTGAATTTAAATTTGACTTTCTAATTAGAAGTTTTCTGACTTTGTATCGATGATTTGGGTTGGCACAAGTTATGGACTTGAAAATTAATTTGAATTCATTTAGGGTGTAGTATTACAGGGGTTGTTAGTTTGGGACTAGATGGAGGTATTATCTCTTTGTTAGGGCATCAAGTATGGGCTTGAGTGTTTTGACTCCTCTCTAGACTTATAAGAAAATCAACATATAAATGACAAAATTTTATAATTACTTTTTGATAGACTATTAGGCTGACTGTGCTTTTTTCAAAATAGGAGTGTTGGAAGTTTGATATTTGCTGTTACTGAGATTTAGATATTCATTTTATAAGGCAATCTATCAAACAATAAAATAATGTAAGAAAGATGACTACTTTCCTTGGATTTGTCAGATCTAGCTATAGGAGATAGTTCATGCACTGCTCTTTCTGACTGCTAATTCAAATTTCTCTGATTTTGAATCATGTTGGCGTTTTCTTCATTAAGCTTTGTCAGTTATTACTGCTAGGTTTAAGTATGTAGTCCGAGAGAAAGAGACTCCATACTCCAGTCTAGAGGGCCTAGAGCCAAATTATAATCTATGTACTACTGTGTCTTGTTTGAGGTGCCCGGTTAAAAATAGGATAAAATCACTTAAAATACTGGATCAAATTTTTTATCAAATTGGTTGTGCTTCCTGCTTCTGGTTCTCTCCGGAAAGAATATTTTAGCTCAGGGTCAAGTTGATATCCTCGAAATGCAGCTTTGAATGTAGAGTGTTGCTAATAGCCTCCTAAGAACATTCTTCCAAATTCATATCCTCACTCAGCATCTATTTAAAAATACTAATTAGTGTTATTGTTTTATAGAAATTTTTTAACTTTTATTTCATAAACAAGTTTATGAAAGATTTTATCTATTTAACCATAGTTAAAACCTCAAAATATCTTTAAATAAATTGTCAATCAAATTTTTAAAAAGCATAATTTGGTATTAATTAAACTAATATATTTACATAAATTAAAACTTGCTTAAAAAACAATTTATTTGGAAATATTCTACGTGCACTTTAGCTTATTTAAATTTAAGATTAATGATAAAAACGATTCTATACTAATTGATTGTAATATTAATATCCCATAAAAGGGTTTAGAGTGTCATGAAGATCTTTAATTTCAAATATAATCAAAACCCCAAAACCCCTTAGTGAGGTTTATAAGTGCTTTGATTTGTAGGGTATAGATGGGGTCTTATTGGGGTTATAGAGAAAACGCAGGTTTTATGTGAATTTAATCAATATTTAATGAGTATTAGAGTACTTAATTCAAACAAATTTAATCTGCTTGTCTTTGTTGTATCTCTTGAATCATGCTCTCTATAGTGCTCAAGTATGTCATCAAGGATTATCTAGGAAATGAAGAAGCTCTCACGATTATCATCTCTACTATGCTTTTTATTTATTCGCAGACATATTCTTACTTTATATGCTTCTAAGCTAAGCTAATTGATTGTTTTTCATGCTTAGTCAAAGTAAGACATACTTTCCATGTCACTTTCTAAAATGATAGCAGCAACTGCCCATACATCCCACTAAACAGAGCCACTTGTCCACTTCTCTCTGATTGGGAAGTATCCTGGTGTCCCAAAAACCTTTGCTAATGTTAAAATCTCTTATCTTAACGCTCTATTGAAATCGATAACTACAACTTCTAAAGGACAGAGGTTGAGCATCACATTTTCAGGCTTTAGATCTCTATGAACATATCCAAGTTCAGGCAACTCCTAGACACACTTAATCATATCTGAAAGTATATCATTCAAGTCATCCGGATATCTATTTTGATATAGATAGTCTCTTAGAGTCATTTCATATTTCTTAAGCCTTGGTGCAATGAACCCAAAGCCTAAAATAACACAGACTAGCTTAAGCAAGTTATTGCTATCTCTTTTTTAAGCTTCTCTACGAACGATCTATTCGTTAGCAAACTCATTCTAATACTGTTCATTCTTAATGAGATAGCTGAAAGGATATACCTTGTATGCAAACTCGTCGACTACTATAAGTTTTGACTTGCTAGACACGTTTATATTCAAGTAGTTTTCTATACAACTGCTAAGATCAACAGCATTTAATGCAGGAATATACATAGCTCTCTCTTAGAAGCATGCTAAAAATGTATTGCCTTCAGGTTGATTGATTGACTCATATCGTTTCTACCTCTTTAGCTTTTCTTACTACTCTCTTAAAGATTCAAGAGTTTTAGACTTTTTCTTGGCAGGAAATTTTTTAAGTTTCTTAATCTTACATTAAAAACTCGCTTAAATGATGCTTTTGCATGTGTCTTTTAACCTTAGCTGAGTGAGTGTAAGACTTCATGCAAGTGGTGCATTAATACCTGCCATCCACCTTATCATGCTTAAAATAAATCTTCGATTTACCAGAATGTATTTTTTTAATATGCCTCTTCAAGCTCTACTTAGTTGAGAAGAAGTTTTAACAATCATTGCATTCAAAGTGTTTTTATTTTTCAATTGGTTGATGTTCTTTTAGCTCCTCAACATATTCAATTTATGTTTAAAATCCTATCTCTGTTCTACCCTTCTAGTTAGATACTTCAATCTGGAAGACCTCTGATTCAAACTCAAGAGCTCTTAACTCTACCTCCCACTCAATATAAATAACTTCTTGCTTTTAGTGGTGCCAAAGTTTAGCTATGATTAACCATTGCCAAGAGAGATTGCTTAACGATTTAGTTAGCCGCCATGTTTAAATTCAAATTTAAATTTGTATTATAAAGCTCTAATAACCACTCTAGTTATAGCAACTATGTATAGGAGGTGGCACTGCAACACTAATGGTTGATATTGAAGTGTTAAAGCTAAATTTATACTCAGTTTATAACTATAATTTTTCTAATTTCATGCTTAATATTTATAATTTTGGTACTAACTTAGATAATTTCAGGTTGGTACCGGTACCAATTAGGTTTTGAACCATTTTGGAACTTTTCCATTAAAACCTCATTAGTTTAAAACTAGGTACTAATTAAGTTTTGGTACTATTAAATTGGTACCAATTAAATTTAAACGAATTTAGTACCGGTACTAATCAATTTTAAACAAATTTAGTACTAATTTAATGGAACTAAATTGATAAAAATGGAGCTCCATCTCTGAAGTATGTTACAGCTTCTGCCAGCTTTATCCACGAATCCTTACCAGGTTGACCTCCTATAAGATCCCCATATTTAATACTAAGATTTTTAACAGTAGAATCCAGAACTCTATATATTAAATTTGAAATTCAATAACAAGAGAAGGAACAAGGATGGAATCTATAACTACTGTAATGAAATGGGTTGAAGCTTAAGAAATGATCTCAAGATTTAGAACCAAGGAAGATCTCTATCGATACCTCACTTAGCATGGTAAGCATGTGACATATACTTAGTCATATACTATAGTGGGTTTATTCCTTCCAACGATGGAAGGTACCGAAATTTCATTCTTAAAAGCTATACTCTGCGATGAGAAGAAAGCCTTCAAAACAATGAAATAAAGTTGATAGATATACCAAACTACCCAGAGATTTCAGTCACTAATCTCTACGAGGATGCGATATAAGATGAACAGTTGGTAGTTTATCTTCCTACCAAGAAACAACTCTCTAACAAGCTTCCAGAAAGGAGCTTCTTCTTTGATGTTCTTGGCACTTTAAAAGAGAGTTATCTCAGAGAGATCATTGAAGAAGCTCACAAGAAACGCTACTTTATTTTTCCTGAAGATTAAAAGAAGCAAGGCATACTTATAAGCGAGACTTGGCTCGCAGAGCTTAAGAAGATCTCTAGTAAGCTTTGATATATAACTCTTTAGGGAATCCTGGAACTGGTATATTTTTAATGAAAGAACATGCAAAGGTTCACAGAGAGAGAAAGTCATAGACCATTCATGAAGTAAGCAAGAGACTTTATAAAGATTTTAAAAGACAGATGAGATGAACATAGATGCAGGAGCTGGCACTAAGAGAAGAAATATGGGCCCAAGCAAGCCATTAAAAGAGGAGAAGAAAGAAAAGCAAATCCTTTTCTGGGTTAGTTTAATATGTGAACTTATTCATTCATTTAAATCTATAACTTATATATAAACATTCATTCTTCCTTCTCTCGCACAAACTGCTGTCTTATCTATGCTTACTATCTTGCAGCTACTCTAAATCAAGCCTACTGTATCTATAGGCAAGTCATGCATTAGGTGATACAACAGCAGTTTCTTGCAGTGGGTCTTTATTTAACTCCAGTAGAATCCAATTACATTAAATTAAGGGCTGTAAGGAACATTGTATACAGGAGTAATGTTTAACTCTTCATAAGCTTTCTTAGACTCCTTAGTCTTATGAACTGAGAGGTTGTCAACAAACAGGATGATCTCTTAATCATTGTATTTATCTCTCAGCTTATGTAGGAACTCTATGTACTACTCTCGCTTAATAGAGCGAGGATGAATAACATAACTTTCTAAGCCAGAGTCTTCACTAATACCTGCTAAAATTGCATGGGTTACAACCTTTACTTTCTAATCGTAGACTTCTATATTATTATCATACTTCTTATACCAAGACTTATTAATAAAGGTGTTGAAGGTAAACACAGCTTCATCAGCGTGTATGAACTTGATGTTATTGTCAATAGCCCTCTGCATTTAATCATATATATAGTTTAAATTATTACTATAAAATGGCACTGTAAAATCAATCACTCTCTTCACTCTGTTGACAGTCTTGAAAGTAATACCATTTCTTCTACAAATGTTGGCTATAGTTTATGGAGAGATACGCATGTCAGGAAACTTGCGATGAAACATCACAGCTCGCTAGTCTAGTGGAAAGTGTGCTCAATACTTTAAAGTCTTCGAATCACAGAGGTAGTCAATATGGTGCTGTGAGAACTTTTATTTTCTTGCAGGATGCTTTCAAGTGCCTGAATTATAATGCTAAACAGCCAACAAGCAATGATACCTAACTGTTGAGGCACTCTTGCGCAGGAGTTTTGCTATAGCTGCATAATTCAGTACTGGTTTGACTTAGTCTATATTAATACTTGTACCATACCTAAGCTTAAGCAGTAAATCTAAATATTACTCATCATAAATAGACCCTAAATTTCGCTAATTTCTATTTCTCATTTTGCAATTTGACCTAATTTCTCTACTAACCCCAATAAGACCCCAACTATACCCTACAAATCAAAGCACTTATAAACCTCATTAAAGGGTTTTGGGGTTTTGAATGCCCATCATGACTTGCAAGTCTTTTTGCAATCCACTCTTAGTAGAGTGAAACATAGTGCAAAACTGGTTCTGGCAGTGTAAGTCCTCAGGGCATATGAGCTTCTTCTTCTTTTGCTAGAGGCTCAGTTATTATTCGGAGAGGAGCTGCTGAGATCTTTACATGCCATATTTTTATAACATATTATTATCTACTTTCATGGGATATATATCTATTAACTTTTTGAGATCAAATTTGCAATATTTTATAATTTTTAATGATTTTAAATAATTTAACAAAATAAAATGAGATTTAGAAGATTATTTTAAAGTTTTGGATTATCTTTCACAAACTGAGTATACTAATAAGTTGTATCTATAGATTGATTCTAAAATTACTTATAGAATATATATATATATATATTAATAGGTAAAATTATTAAATTAGTTTATTCTATTTTAATATAATGAATTCTAGTACTCGCTTTTGCTCTCTTATTGCTTAAATTATTATGTATCATTCGTATTTTTATTCATTAAGAATTAAATTATTAAATATATAAATAAAAATATAATCTTTAATTTTAGTGATTAGTTTGAGAGTCAATATCTTCATTTTTTAAGGGAGAAGTTTGTACTTCCTAGTTTTTCAATTATTTTGTTTGTGATGGCTGAAAGCCCCTCTCATTATTCTAATTTCTATGATTGTTATTACTACTATATCCAAACTTAAATCATATAAATTTATAAGTAATTTTACAAGATTCTGGTGTGAGTAAATTTAATGATAAAATTTTATATTTGTAAAGGGGTTTTGGGGTATATAATTAAACTTAGAGGATTTAGTTTATTTGTTTTTGACTGTATAATAAGAGTTAGGCAGCTGCCCATATTTGTTATATCCCTTTTTATTTTATCCAGTATTATTAATTAATTGCACAAAAATGTAATTTGCACTTTTATAATAAAGAATGAAATGAATTCTCCTAAACAATAGCGTAAGTATTAGAGTAAGATTTGTATAAATGGGGAGAAGATTATTATGTATTTGGATTTATGTTATCTATTATTTGATTTACATTCAAATCATATATGTTCTTCATATTACTCATTTTGTGACTTTACATTAATGAATCTTCTATAACTTCGTATTTAATTATAATAAATTGATTAAGTGATGCTAAGGGGTTTTGGAGTAAATATATATATATATATATCTATATCTAAATATATTTCCAGGTAAATTAAATTGAATCTTCTTGGAGTTATTAGACAAAATTTTGATTGTTTAAATTGACTTTTTTATCATCAAAGACTGGTAGCTGCTGAGTAGTTGAGCTTAAGTCATCGTACCATTAATGATTTTAGAAGGGATTATTATGGAAATCATAATTATATAAGGTATTAGAGTTTTCTCCATAGTATTCCTCATCATTATCATAATTATTATATTTATCTATATATAAAAGTACATTTGAATTTTTAAACCTTAGTAAACATTTTTATGATAATTGTTTTGTGTGTCATCTTCTTGATTTTGCATATCATCTAGTAATTTTTGCTGTTAAATCTTGATTATTTCATCTAAAGAGCTGTTAAGACTCTTTATTTCTTCAGGCTATCCTTATCCCATGTTTATTTCATTCAAATTCTTCAATTCGGTCTCTTCCATTTCTAATTAGGCTTTCATTTATATAAATCTTAAATATTCTTTATTTTGCGAAAATTTATAATTATCAATATAAATTTAAACTCAAATCCCACAAATTATTGATTTTTATAAAAGTTAATTTTACTTATAAATTTAATTTTTACAATTAAATTAATTGATAAAATATAGAAGTTTTTCCCATACTTAAATTTAGGGGTTTGTGATTTATATAACTTATGATTTTAAATTTTGTGAGTTTTATTTAAGACTTAGTAGATAATAGAATAGGTGATTAATTAGATTGCAATACAAATGAAAATATACAAACATTAACTAATATATATAATCAGCTCATAAATCATTAAAACTTTATCATTTAAATTCACAAGCAGCAATGTTTAAGCTAATTTATTTATATTGGCTAGTTTCTCAAAATGTTTTCACATTCTATATTTCAACTTCAAAATGTTTTATGAATAAATATATGTAATACACAAAATTAATATTCATATCGAATATTTATCTTAATTTGCCATTAATCATAAATTATATTTGCATTTATAAATATATATGGTTTATTTAGACAATTGGTCAAAAATAATTATAAAAATCATAAAAATTCATTAAAATATATAAAAAAAATATTAGACTATAAACTATAATTAGTAATTAAAATAAATTCAGTAAATCAGGAATCATAAGTACTAAAAATGTAATCATCCTAACTTGCTAAAAATGAAAAATGTGTATCTTGTAAAGAAATGTTCGATATGAAGTAAAGACAAAAGGTTTTCATAAATAAAATATATTTAATTCATCCAATGTGGTGACTTCTATTCTAAACCTAAATATTCTTGAAATTTATAGTCTTAAATTTTTAACTCTGTTGGCATTTTTAAAGTAATAGTTTTTTATCTATAAATATTATCGAAAGTCTATGGTGAGATGCGCAAGCCAATAAATTGCATGAAAAATTATAGATCGTTTGTGTAATGGAAAAACAGACTGATAATTTATAGCCTTATATTCACAAAGGTTGTAATAATGAACTTTCGAGAGTATTTTCATTTTTTTATTGGATGTTTCGATTAATTAGAATTGATTAAACCAAAAGTTAGAAAGTAATGATACCTAAAAGTTGAGGTACTTTTATTCAATAATTTGCTATAGCTGCATAATTTATATCTTGTTTGACTTAATATATGCTTGTACAATCTTTCCATACTTCACCTAATGCAAAAAATCTAAATAATTATAATGTTCATCATATATAAAAAATTAAATTTATAAAATCTAAATCGATAAAATTTCCCTTATGAACTTATAGGGGCTTATTTCATTATAATATAAGCAATCAAAATTTTTCATTAAGGTATTATATGCTTTTTAGGAAATTAATTTAGTTCATAATATTATTTAAAAATTTAACAGTTTTATATCTAATGTAACTGTTAAATACAATAAAAATATTTTGGTATCATAAATTGCTTGACATGTTTGTCGCTAATATCACCTTAAGATTACAATATATTAAAATATTTTTTAGATGACTTCTATTTTTGCAACAGATGTGAGGAGAACGTTCGAATACCTCAAAAGCTTATAGACAACATATATAAGCTTATGAAAGATTAACAAGAAACTATAATTACCTGCAAACTTTTATTAAAAAAATAATCATATGTAAATTAATTTCATTTAAAATACTTAAAACTTCATCCAGACTAAAATTTATAAGGATTAATATATTTCTTAATTATATAATTAATTTAACTCAAATTAAAGTAAAAAAAGATTTTAAATTTAATATTTTAAAATGCAGAATACTACTGTAACAAATGCTCAACATACCTTTAAATTATATTTAAAGTTTAATTTTATTAAAAATAATTGCTTATTATTCATATATATTAACTTATTTTACATTCTCTTGCAAGTATTGCTGTAATTAGTTTCATTATAATGTAATTTATAGATAAAAATTTATAATATTTCCAAATAAATTCTGAATGTTGTAATAGTGCATCTTAGAGTAGCACTAAAAACATAAAAAATATTTCAAATTTCTTTCAAAATATTTTTATTTAATGAAAACTTTAATTAAACAAATGGAAATGGAGAAAAAATTTTGAGAGGAATTTATATAAATTAAATAATAAATTTAAAGGTTTATTGTAAATAACATTTAGAGTCCTTGAAAATATTGCAAATCATAATTAATCAAATAATAATAATTATAATAATAATAATTATAATAATAATAATGTGATCAAATTGAGGTTTCTGGGGACCCCCGATCATAAATATATGGTAATATATATAAGTGACTAGCCCTTTTTGATTTCTTAATAATTTCTTATCTCATATTCAGAGTTTTTGTCATCAACATCTTATTTCTTTATAGTAAATATGTGTGTTTTCATTTTTCTTTTCAAAGTTATTTAAGTTAATTATGGCCCTTTTTTGCCATTCTTAAGAGTTGGTAGTCTTCTTTTCGCTCAGTGTTCTAAGTCCTAGTCTCAGCTTAAATTCATCTGTGAGTTCCTGTATTGTTTCTATAGGTCCTCTGCATTGATTTTTTATCTATTTTGCTTGGAGTAAATATTTTTCAGGGCATTTTTAATATACGTGCCTGTGTGAACTGTTTAAATTAGGTTGGTTATTCCTAAAATAGTTGAGAGTTTTCAATCCAGTCTTCATCTAGTTTGGGGAAGGTTTTGTTTTTTTCCCAGGCGCACATATGTGCTGCTAGGTCGCACGCTTCTTGAATGAGTGGGGAATTGATATTAGTGAGGTTGTTGCCTATCTTATTAATATAACTGAGTTTTAGGTTATTTTATTTAACATTACCTATATTAGTTTTAGCCTGTATATCTTCGAATTCTTTGGTTAGAATTTCTGTAACAGGGGGATAGTCGATTAGGGATGTTCGGGGCTAATCAATGACTTTTGCAGGAACTGTGATTTATAGTTCTTTAGTTACATTTAAATCTGACCAATTTTGTCATAAATAATGTGGGTGATTCCCTAATTGTATAGTTAAGGTTTTTTTTATAGATAATGCATTTAGTAGATTTCATTATAATTTTAATTTTAATCACAAACTTAAATTTAATAAAATTAATATAGTTAATTAATTTCTTAATACTTAATCAAATATCATTTCTTGTTAAATCTTCATTCTCTATCATTGTGATCATCACAAGACTTGCTTCTTAATTTAAAATTTACTTAAATTATCATCATAACCTTAACTCTGAACTTCTTATGTGTCAACATTTCGACAAAAATTGTAAACATTTCGACATTTTATTTCATTAGTATATTTGTGATTTTTTGTGATTATTTTAGAAACCTAAGCTTTTTCTGTGAATAATCACAAATTTTAGATTATGGAATTCCAAAAATCACAATGAGATTTCTATATGTGAAGTTTGAAATATAAAATTGAGAATTAAGATTTTTAATATAATTATGATGTGAAATATAAAGTTTTTCAAACTTCACATATAGAAATCTCATTGTGATTTTTGGAATTCCATAATCTAAAATTTGTGATTATTCACAGAAAAAGCTTAGGTTTCTAAAATAATCACAAAAAATCACAAATATACTAATGAAATTAAATGTCGAAATGTTTACAATTTTTGTCGAAATGTTGACACATAAGAAGTTCAGAGTTAAGGTTATGATGATAATTTAAGTAAATTTTAAATTAAGAAGCAAGTCTTGTGATGATCACAATGATAGAGAATGAAGATTTAACAAGAAATGATATTTGATTAAGTATTAAGAAATTAATTAACTATATTAATTTTATTAAATTTAAGTTTGTGATTAAAATTAAAATTATAATGAAATCTACTAATTCTACCAGTTTGGGAGTTATATATCTCTGAAGTCTTTGGGTTGTTTATTATTGTCCATAATAATATTGAGACACCTTTTTTTTCTGAATTTAGGGAGATGGATGTTATAAGTTTATCTCTTTGACAACTATTTTGCTTAAAGTCTGTAAATATTTTTTAAGGTTGAGTCTGTTGCTTCTATGACATCATGGTGAAATACATCTATGAAAGTCCTGTGTGCTTCTTAGGAAAAGTCTATTGCTGTAACTACTGTGTCAGAAGTTAGTTATTCAAAATCTAATCGGACTTTTCTAGACAGAATCTGGTCTTCTTTTATTTAGTATTACCTACCATACTGATCTAGTATGTCATCATGGTACTTTCTAGTATAGAAGGATTCGCTCTTAAAGATGTCTTGAATTATCCATGATAGATCTTGAATTGTTTTCCAGATGTTGAAGTTGGCTAACTGACTTTTAAATTGGCAGATTTCTTCTTTAAAGGAGGAGAGGTAGTAGCTCTTTTTTTTGTGTTGTATCTAATTGCTGAGATATTTTTGTTATCTTGTCCGTTAGCTATACATAAGCAGTATACTTTTTGGAAAAGTTCAAATTAATAAAATAATTTATTAAATTTATTTCTATATATTATTAAATAATTTTTTTTTTAAAAAAAACGAATAAATCAAAAAATATTTAATTTTATATAAATTTTATTTTATCTTGATTAATTTATTTATATATAAATAGTAAACCAGCATCTAATCTAATTACAATTACAAAACAACTTATTTAAAGCGAGATATGAGATACAGTAATTTGATAAGAAAAAGAATTAGCTTTAATTTTATAAAATTTAAGCCAGGAAAACTAAATTAAATAGCTAGCGTCGCGAAATAAAATCCTCTAAAAATCATTAAAATAATTTGAAGTATAAAGCAATTAACGGAAGCTAAGATTAAAAATTATTTTTATATTTCGATAATTAATCGAATAATTACTATTTTTTTTGATTGGTAATTATTATTCTAATAAAAAAAATTTGGGTACATTTAAATTAATGATAATCTCTCGTCTTATAACATTGTTAAAATGTTATAATTATTTAACTAAAATAATAAATAAGACTAAAAGAAAGCACCATAACAGATTTAGTCATAACAAGAAATTTATGAGAAAAAAGAAAGCGAAAATGTTATTATAAACGAAATTCTTCCAGAAAATTATATAGAAAATGGTGAAAATTCTCAAACTTCAGTATAAAGCGAAGATGAAGAAGTAGAGCCCCCCATTCTCATTGTGGATTTATTATATTTTATTTTTGGATTTGAATATGGGAGGAACTAGCAAAGAAAGAATTGTTGTATATTAAGAAGACATACCCGAGGATATTGCTCACGAATTTGCAATAAAGCACTAATTAGACGATGATTTAAGAGATAGGCTTGTTGAAATGCTAGAAGTATTCGTAAATCAAGTAAAAGAAAAGAATGAAAAAGAAAATGAAGAGCAAGAATAGGGATAGAAATGTTGAAAAATATTTGCGTTTATGAGTTACTAATGTATGTCTGTTTTACTCTTATAATGAATTAAAAATAATTTATTTTATTTTTCTATGGTCAGCATTTAATTTTCCTTCATAATTTAAGGAATGTTTATTTTTTATTAAAAGCTATAATCAATTCATTTAATTTAAATTCAAACTCTTAATTAAAACTATGCAAATGGAAATATTTTTATTTTATTTAATTATTTAAATTAAGATAAAATTATTTGAATGATAAAAGAACTGTATTAAATTATTTAAATACGAAAGTCCTTATTAATTTAATTTTATAAAAAAAATATTGCTTATTAAGCCTTGATATTTGTATGAATAATAAAAAGGAAGACAAAGATTCAAAATCAATTTAAAATTATGATATTACTTTTTCAAATAAAATTTATATTTTTATTCATATTGATAAATAGTTGTAACCATCAATTTTAATATATATTCTAGTGAGAATCCTAAAAATAATGAGGTTAAATTTTTATAATATATACGATTCTGTTTGTTTGCCTAACTCCTCTTATGTTAAAAATTTTATAATAAAAATAAACAATTTATATATTTTCATATAAATGGAAATTTAAGATTTAAACTATATTTTTGAACAATATTGTCAAAGTCTTTATAGAAATTAATTATAAGTTAACACAATAAAATCATTATTCATATTAAAAAGATTTTTTTATAAAAATATTAATAATTCTTAGTTTTATAGATTAAATTGATATCTTTTTATTATATTAGTATAACCTTATCAATTTATAATTTAATTTATTTTTTTCTCAACATGTCACCATAATTAATTATTTTTCTAAATATTTCGTATTAAAGATATATATTATATATTAAATTATTTTATATTTTAAATTATATATATAAATATATTATATTTTAAATTTTTATTTAAAAAAAAAGAATTTTATAAATATCAAAGTCTATTTAAGATTTGTGTTTATTTTGAATAAATATTCTAGAACAAATAAATTAGAATTCTTATAATAATTTTAAATTCTTATTATAATTATTGACTAGGATCTTTAAAATTAATTTTAGTAACAAATTAACTTTATTAAAGCTCCAAGCTTTAATTTATAAATATTAAGAAGACAAGAATAAAATATTATAATATAGCTTTTCATTTATTATTTTATAATGAATTACTTTATAATTAAAAGGATGGGAAACGAGCTAACTCAGGAATATAAAAATTAAATTGTAAGATAAAATCCAAGCCAAAGAGCTGATTATAAATTGAATGATTAGCCTAAATTTAATAATCAAAAATTAATTAAAAATTATGATTTTTATTTATTAATTTAGCAAAATATATGTTTAATTTATAATATGATTCAATTCAATAATTAATGATTATCTTTATATTTTTATTTTAGCAAATTAAGTCTCTATCAAACTAAACTTTTAAAATGATATTATAATTATAAAAAACTATTTTTAAAATTAGTATTCCCATAATTTTTTTTAAAAAAATTATAATAAATTGCTTAAGTTACTGCAATTTATAAAGTTTTTATCATTTAAATATCATATGTTATACTATAAAACTATTCATATTTATTAAGGGTTATTAGCAATTTTATTCATAATAAATTAAAAAATTAAAAGATTTATTGTATAGTACATATTTAAGCCTAACATTTATTATAAACCATTAAAATATAGAATAAAAAACTTAAGAAAAAGTTTTAGGGGTTCAAATTGAATATTTTATTTGAAACAAAAGTATAAAACTATTGTTTATATAAAAAATTAATATATATTTAAAAGAATATTTGAGAGCAATTTGATATACTAAAACAAAATGTCAAAAACTAAGATTTTGATATTGCATTGATGATCTTTCAGTAAAATATTAATATTAATAGAGTAGACCCTTAGAATTTTATAACAAAGTATTGTTGAAATTAATTATATAAATTTGATCATTTTATTATATTAAGAGTATAAATTCATTTAGGAATGATGTAAAGACGGCAGTTAATATTTTGGAGAAGCTACAAATTAGTCTAAAAACGGATTTGGATACTTGAAATTTTGGGGATTATTCATATCTATTGATTAATTTAAAATTTTCAAATATTAGATAAATTATTGTAGAATAAATCTTTTAGCTTTTATAAACAGGATTATTATTGCTTAAAATCGATTTTTAATTAATAAAATTACTAAATTAAACTATAAATTATAACGCATAATAATGCTCAAACTTTGAATTTATTATTAATAAATATGAAAATTAACTCATAATAAAAAATATGATTTAAAAACTTTCTTAGTATTTGATAAAAAATTCTAAAAAAACTATTGAATATATTTTTAATGTTTAAATAAATCTATTGTATTTTCTATAAATATAATGGGATATCATGAATTTAAAGTTTATACAAAATTATATAAATGCATATTCAGGTTTGTATAAAAATAAATTTATCCAGGTTGGGCAATCATTTAATTAAAAAAGTTATTTTATGAAAAATAATATTGTATGAATACAATTGATTTGGGAAAATAATTAATAATTAATTAACAAATAATTATAAATCGTGGCAGTTAACTTTCTGGAAACCTAGACAATGGTACTTGCTCGATAGAGAATTCAAATTAGCTGGACTTTACTATTGGCGGTAATCCTCATCGCATCCCTAGAGTGAGATAATTTATGTTTAATTTTTGTATTAAAATCTACTAAAAAAATCACTCAAGACTAAACTCAAGTTATCTCACTTTAGGGATGCGATAAGGGGTACCGCCAATATTAAATCCAGCAAATTTAAATTCTCTATCGAACAAGCACTTTATTGTCTAGGTTTCCAGAAAGTTAACTACCACGATTTATGTTTTTTTGTTAATTAATTATTACTTATTTTCCCAAATAAAATATATTCCTACAATATTTAAACTCTGATAAAATCTATTTTTGATAGCAATTCACAGCAAACTTCTTATTTTATTAATTTTGTCTTTTTTAATTTTTAAGGAAATTCTTTCTTTTTAAATTAAATTTTTCATTGAAATAAAATCCATTGTAGTAATCTTACCCTTGAAATTGAATTGTGGGCATATAATAATGGGAAAATTCAGTTTAGGTTCTATTAGTAATGGAGTGATATTATTTGCAAATAAAAGTCAAGCATATATCGGAGAATATAATTAAATCAATTATAATTATTTGTAAATTAATTAGAATCAAATATTTATATGAGAACTTAAGAATTTACTAAGGTGTGGTTAAGGAATCTAGTATAGTTAAGGCTATAGAATAGAAGGGGAATAAAACAAAAAATCTCAATTATTCATATTAAATTTGAAAAAGTTACAATAGATTATTTAATTTATTGTTTTTAAAATAATATCCATATAATTCATTCAAAATACCTAAATTAAATATAAATTGCCATCAAGAACTGCAAAATAAATTAAAAAATTTAATAAATTTTGATCTTTAGCTTTAATCAAAATGAAATGTATTTTTTTTTATTTCAATTATTTGAAAATTTTAATTCATATTTTTTTCCTAAAATTTTAAATTGAATTATTAATTTATTTATTTTCATTTAAAATAAAATATTACAGAGTTTTATTTATTTTTATCAATGTCTTAATTTTAATAATTTTAAAATAAATAATATTAGGCTAAACATTTCTTAAATTATAATATATTGACAATTTTTTTAAAGTTTTAAATACAACTTTAAGTTGGTTAGTTTCATAATTATATTTATTATTATACAGTCTTAGAGAACGTAAATTACGATAAATTTTTATAATAATTTTGATGATTATCCAATTATTTTTTTAAACAAATGAAAATACTTTTTTAATCACATGAGAAAGATATAATCTTTTTTATATAAAATTGATTTATTTATTTCTGATATTTCAAATTGAAAAATATCTTATTTATTCCTTCCAAAGGATATCTTTAATGAATACATACTCAGGGAAATGTAAAACATCGTTAATATATGAGATTATCAATTTTAAACTTATTATTTTAGGAATCAAATTTTTCAAATCTTATTATTTTGAAATTTAAATAAAATTCGAGATATTGTAATTTTTTTAATTTTAATTAAATTATAGTAATATATACAACCACAATGAAACAATAGGTAAGGTACGGATCTGTTATTCAAGTAAGTTATAATAAAATGAAAAAAATAAAAACAAATAAAATAAATATTATAATCTGAACTAATTTTTAATAATATTATTAAAATTTGAATTAGAGACGTTTTAAATTGTAAATATAATAGTCAATTAATCGTAGATTAAGAATTACTTTATAAAAAGATAAATATAACAGATTTATATTATAATGGTCAATTCAAAGTAAAATAGATTCGAAATTTTTAATCTAAATTATTAAACAGATATTTTGTTTTCTCAATGCAATAATATTTGAATTAAAAAATCTAAAATTCAATATCTCTATTTTACAAGTAATTAGGACTATCTGAAATTGAGTGCACAAAAATTCAAAATTTAATATTAAAAGATTTTAAAACCTTAAATATATAAATATAATAAAATTCTCAAACTAATATAGGAATTTATTTGAATTCGCGAAATTCATTATGATTAAATTATTAATTATTCAAAATATGGGAGTTAACTTTCCAGAAATTTAATCAATAAGGTACTTGTTCGATAGGAAATCTATAATTAGCTCGATTTTACTATAGGCGATACCCCTCTATAGCATCCCTAGAGCGAGATAAATCGACTTTAATTTTTTGTGATTTGTTTAATTGATTTTAATGCCAAAATTAAAGTCGATTTACCTCGTTTCATGAATTCGATAGAGGGGTATCGCCAGTAGTAAAGTCCAGTTAATTATAAATTTCCTATCGAAAAAGTACCATATTGTCTAATTTTCTGGAAAATTCACTACCATGATTTTGAATAATTAATAATTTAATGATAATTCATTTTCCAAATTCAAATTTTCCAACAATAATGTACAATATACCAAACTTATAAAAATTTGAAGGAAATTTAGTCTTTCAAAATTTATTATTTTTTAAAGACATTATAAAGATTGAGATAAAAGTATAAATAAAAAAGATCATACATTATAATTAAATTGAATACTGTTTAAATTGGGAACACAAAAAAAGAAAAATTTATTATAAAAAAAAAATTTAATTAAATTTATAAAAGCTTCTTTTAGTTATGTTTCAATAAAAATGAAGTTAATTAAAAAGACTTTAAATATATTAGTCAAATCTAACAAAAAATTAGTTTAATCAATAAAAAAATATTTTTTAGCTTTTTTTCAAACGTTAAGAACTCAAAATGATCTACTAAAAAGATAAAATGAATGGCCAAAAGGAAATACAGATTTAAATAAATCTGGTATCATTAATGAAAGTTTATTATTTCTAATTCCTCCGAATTATTTAGTAATTTTGAAAAAAATATTTTATAAGAGATATTTTAAGGAGACTTCAAAATATCTTTTACTATCTCTTATTATTTAAATGGACAATATTTTATAATTAAAAAGATTATTCATTTGTTAATACCACTCAATTTTTTAATATTTTAACTATAAACTTATATAAAATATCATATTTTTTATTCAAACGGCATTTTCAAAGAAGGTGAATTGAAAAATAATAAATTATATGGAAAAGGAAAAGAGCGAAATTAAAATGGAGACTTATATGAAGGAGAATGGTTTGATGATAAATTTGTAGGTAAAATAACAATCAAGTATGCAAATGGGAGGGAATATATTGGGGAGTATAAAGAAGACAAATATCATGGCTAGGGAAAATCATTAAAATATATATTAATACTTATTATTAATTAATTATTATGATAAAAATCTGTAATAAATTAGGTTATATACAAACAATATTTATTTGAAAAAAGTTTCATTATTAATAAAAGTAAATATATTTGTAAATACCTGAGTGTGTGGTATTATTATTTTATAAAAATAAAAATATATCTATGATATATTTTAGAATAAATTTCTATAATTTATACCAAACTTAGTTTAAATAATCATTTATTGAAATAATATAAAAATTTAAAAAATATTCTTCTTTTCTAAATAAATTAATGAGGTTTTTTTTATTAAAAACTTAAAAATTATAAAATAAAAAATTATCGAATTAATAGTCAATATTATTATTGTTGAATTGATAAGTAGTAGTGGAGTTGTTATAGAAGGTAATTTTTAAAATGGATTGATGAATAAATATTCCAAAAATTTGTTGGATTAATATTAAATAATGGGTTTAAATCTTTTTAAAAAAATAAACATACTAAATAAACTTTTGATTTTTTATTGACCTTATTCTTTGATTATTTTAATAACAAATTATAAATAAATGAATAAAATTTCATAATTTTAATGCTTTTAACTATCAAATCTTATCCTTATGTTTAATTACCCTATTTATTAATGAATTTCAATAATATTAATTTTTACTTTATAACTTTTAAAGAATGGTCTTGGTAAAGAAACATTTCTCTCTGGTCAAACATATGTTGGAGAGTTTAGTTATGACAATAAAAACGGATATGGTAGCCTTATGCATAATTGCGGAAGTATTTATAATGGATAATTTAAAAATAATATGAAAAATGGAAAGGGAAAAGTCTATTATGGATTTGGAGATATTCTTAGCTATGATGGCTATTGGAAAGATGACACTAAATCTATTTAATTTATAATAAAATTATACAATTTTTAATATTTTTATCTGGTCAAGGGGGTGTTTAAATCTGGAAAAATGGGGATAAATTTTTGGGCGGTTTTCTTAACAATTAAATGCATGGTTAAGGAATGTTTATAAAGAGAGGAGGTTAAATTATGGAGGGGACATGGATTCATGGTATTTTCTAAGAATTAGAAGAAGAAAGAGATAGAGAACCATAAGATATTGAAAAATACAATATAGTGAAAGAAGCACCTAATAATTTGAATTTTTGATTAATAATAATATATAAACAATTTAATAGGCATGGCATGAATTTAATTGAAATAAGTTTCATTTAATGCATATCATAAATGATTTAGGATTTATAAAATATATATTATATTTTAAATATATAAAACTCAACTTATTTCTTTAATATTTGTATATTGTTTATTACATAAGAATTTATATATATTTTAATTAAAAATATTCTAGTATTTAATTTGAATATTAAAAAGCTCTAATTTTATTATTTATTTATTTATTTTAAAAATATAATAATTTATTTTAACCTTCCTTCTTTTTTTAATTTTTATACTGTAAATTATCATAAAATTTTGGCATAATTTTTCTTATATTACTCCTCGAATAAAAAAATAGCATTTTTAATGGGAAAATAAATCTTAGTAGTTCCAATTCTTTTATCTGATCCAAAACAACTTTTAGATGCTAAGTTTTTTAAATAATAATCAAAGATATATTATAATATACTTAAATGTCACGAATTTGTTGCTCTTTAAATAAATCTGTGTGCTCTTATTCAACTTAATATTTTATTTTATGATGTGAGGTAGAAAATTATTATTTAAAAAAATTATATGTTAAATATATTGTTCAATTATTTGTTAAAAGTAATTCAGATGATTATCAACAAAAAAATATATTTTTAAAAATAAGAATAAGAACCCTTTTACAAATATTATCATATAATTAAGCATTAAATTATAATATAATTATAATATAATTCGCATAAATTTGTTTTTTTTAATCTATCAACATCAAAAAATAGTGAATTTATAGCATTAATATATAAAAATATTAATATTGAGATCTTTTAAAGATTCATTATTAAATAAACATAATTATTTTAGAATATTTTAATGATTATTTTATTACAAATCTCTTTAATTAAATTTAGTAACACTTAGATTTTTTTAAGCTTTGCGATTTACTAAATAAATATTAAGAAGACAAATTTAAAACTATTGTATGATAATTATTTATAAAAAATTAAATTTTAAAGAATTTTTAGTTTTTATTTTTAAATGCATTAAAATATAAAGTATGGGTAACGAACAAACTCAAGAACTAAGAATGGTATCAGTTAAATTGAATATAAACTAAGTTGTTGTGACTTAATCTAATAATTAGCCTAAATATATAACCTCAGACCCTTCTTGAAATTATAATGTATTTATTTATAAATGTCTTGATTATTTTGACCATTAATATATTTTATCGAATAAAAAGAGCAATAGAATTATATTTCTATTATCACATATAATTAAATTATATATTGATTAAAGAGTCAGATAAATAAATTAAAATAATAATAAATATTTGCTATTTAAATGCTTCTTTCATTTAATAATTTGAATTTATGGTAGAGTTATAAGAAAATAAATCAAGAAAAAAATTGTGACAGAACATTTATAATTCAATTTTATTCTATTTGTAGGTACTAGTGAAAATTTTGAATATATAATAATAAATTGATTAAGATTGAACAAAACTTAAATCATGGCTATTATAAATTGATAACTCTTCAAAAATATATATCCTAATAATAATATTTTGCTTCTTGGTCACATCTCATAATACTATGAATTTCAAACATATGGTAATTGAATTTAATTTCCTTGACTCTCCATAATAAATGAATAAATGTTTTGATTTTTAAACTTTTAATTTGAAAATTTTCTTCTTGTTACTTTAGAGATTTAATGATATTTAAGATATATAAATTCGATAAATAAATAGAGCTGTTATTAAAGTAAGCAAGAGTCCAACTAAGATATTTTAGATTAAATAATATAAATGATTCTAAATTGTTCTTAGATTTTAATGAATGAGTCAGTTCATCATTTAAAATATCTTAAGATAAATTTGGAAACTTCTTTTGATGGAATTTAAGTTTAATTTTTTACCTCTTGCTTTTTTTGCACATTATAGATTTTTGTAGGGGGAGGAAATTTCCTGCCCCAAAATTTTATATGCACCCAAGGGGGGAAGTTTCCTGCCCCATACATAAAAATATGCAATTTCTATAATTTTCAAAGAATCTTTATAATTAATTATGATATAGATATTTTTATTCTAGCTTAAAATATCATTTTTACCTTGAAAATGAAATCACATTAATTATTAATTAAAAATATATTTTAGCATTGTTTTTAATATATAATTTGAAAATTATATATTAATTAAAAATTGTTTAGTACAAGGTAATAGTAATGAAAATTGAAATTTATAAATTTCTAATATTTTTATTGCCAATAAATATAAAATTTAATGTTGGGGGCAGGAAACTCCCCCCCTTTTCATATCATTGAAAAGAAAATATTCAACCCATTCTTTCTTGGCATTTTAGTTTTAAATTTTCAATCATCTATAGTAAAATATTTACTAAAAAATACAGAATCTTTATCAAAGATATGAATTATATCTCAATTGAGTTTAATCTATCTATGAATGTTTGAAATATTTTAATCTGTTTTATTATTGAAAGATTGTATTATCAAAAATGAGCTTTTGATATGATTTCAATAAAGTGATTAAGGGATCTTTAGCACTATTTAGTTAATTTATCACTGAATTAGAAATTATTGGAACATCTGATCTTATCAAATTTATTGTTAAATTTAAACTATTTTTCTTTTTCGCTTAGTATATTAATAAACTTCTTAAGAAAAAAAGTAAAAGATTTGAGATAATTAATATTAAAGCTTGATATTATTGTTAGGTTGCATAAAATACAATAACTAAAATTTATTCTTTTTTTTAATTAAGTAATTTAATATATGATTTCACATGATAATAAAAAATTGAATTAAACATTACTCAATTTTATGGTTTAAAATAGGATATGAAATATAAAAACTTTATATTTAAAAAATATTTAAATTTTAGAGTTTAATTTACATTTAAATAAATTAGATATTCGACAACAATTTGAAGAAGCATAAAAAGTTGTAAAAAATATTGAATTTCAAGAAGCTCTATCATAATTTATATAAAAAATTCTTGGAAATAAAGATGTACCTTAAAATTTGAAGTCTTAATATAGTTTAAATAAACTATGAAAATTTGTAATAATAAATTATGAGTCTATTTTTCATAAAAAATATATAGGAACATTGAGATAGTTTATTTAGTTAAGTTATAATATATTTAATAATAATGTAAAGACGGTAGTGAATATTTTGGAGAAGTTAAAAATGATTAAATTAATGGGTTTGGCTATTTGAAATAGAGGGTCTTATTATTTATGATAAAATATATAAAAACTCCAATATATATTTTTTCTTTGTAATTTAAAGTAAAAAGTTATAATTTATAAAATAAATTAGTTTAGGATAAATTACTAGAAATTAATTTAATCTACGAAAGTTTTAATTTCTTAAAACAAGCCAAAAAAATAAAAATATAATTATTTAAAAAAATCTAATATTATTTTTAATAAAAATAAATTTGAAATAATTATTCCCTCGCTATTTTATTGTATAAATTTTTTAAAAATTAATTTTAAATTTATTATTTTAATTTAAATTTCTAATATTATACCCTTGAAAAAGATTGGTGGTATTTTGTTAATGGGAAGATTTTACAATGGATCTATTGATGAAGGAGTTATTTTATTTCCATAGACAAGAAATGCTTATATTGGAGAAAATAATAAATCTTATAATTTTTATTAATGGCGAACTTAAGAACTCATAAAGATCCGGATATGGAATTATGTATAATGATGATTACAGAAAAGAAGGACAATAAATCATAAATAAATTTTATTAAGAAATAGAAAGATATATTCGTAAAATATAATTAGTGATAAGAAATTAAATATTCATTTAGGGAAGTAAGTTTCCAGCCAAGTAAATTTATTGTTTATATATTTTATTAAATTCTTCAAAAAAATGTATATAAATTTATTTTTCAATTTATTAGTTTTTTAGGGAATACTATTAAACATCCTTGAACATTTGTTTAAATATAAGTAGAGTATTATTACTCTTAATAGCGTTATTTAATTATAATTAAGAATCTGTAAAAAAATAATGTTCATTCCCTCCTTTTGATGCCAGTTAAATTTTTTCACTGCTGCACTAGCAAACCTGTGACTCTGAAGTTGTTGATCTATCAATGTTGGCTTATCAGTATCTTTTGGATTTAAGATAACTCTACCTAGATTTACAATGTTGTTCTATAAAGATACTTCAATGAGGTTTTATCCACTAATTTTGGATTAGAAATCACTATAAGCCACCCTGAGATTCTACATAGATTTAAGGCTGATCTTAGATAGATTTAAAATCGTATTCTACTTTTGCCACAACACTTGAAATGAACTTTAAGAAGACAA
>ARYC01017853.1:0-10912 GCA_000711775.1 Oxytricha trifallax
CCTTCTTGAAATTATAATGTATTTATTTATAAATGTCTTGATTATTTTGACCATTAATATATTTTATCGAATAAAAAGAGCAATAGAATTATATTTCTATTATCACATATAATTAAATTATATATTGATTAAAGAGTCAGATAAATAAATTAAAATAATAATAAATATTTGCTATTTAAATGCTTCTTTCATTTAATAATTTGAATTTATGGTAGAGTTATAAGAAAATAAATCAAGAAAAAAATTGTGACAGAACATTTATAATTCAATTTTATTCTATTTGTAGGTACTAGTGAAAATTTTGAATATATAATAATAAATTGATTAAGATTGAACAAAACTTAAATCATGGCTATTATAAATTGATAACTCTTCAAAAATATATATCCTAATAATAATATTTTGCTTCTTGGTCACATCTCATAATACTATGAATTTCAAACATATGGTAATTGAATTTAATTTCCTTGACTCTCCATAATAAATGAATAAATGTTTTGATTTTTAAACTTTTAATTTGAAAATTTTCTTCTTGTTACTTTAGAGATTTAATGATATTTAAGATATATAAATTCGATAAATAAATAGAGCTGTTATTAAAGTAAGCAAGAGTCCAACTAAGATATTTTAGATTAAATAATATAAATGATTCTAAATTGTTCTTAGATTTTAATGAATGAGTCAGTTCATCATTTAAAATATCTTAAGATAAATTTGGAAACTTCTTTTGATGGAATTTAAGTTTAATTTTTTACCTCTTGCTTTTTTTGCACATTATAGATTTTTGTAGGGGGAGGAAATTTCCTGCCCCAAAATTTTATATGCACCCAAGGGGGGAAGTTTCCTGCCCCATACATAAAAATATGCAATTTCTATAATTTTCAAAGAATCTTTATAATTAATTATGATATAGATATTTTTATTCTAGCTTAAAATATCATTTTTACCTTGAAAATGAAATCACATTAATTATTAATTAAAAATATATTTTAGCATTGTTTTTAATATATAATTTGAAAATTATATATTAATTAAAAATTGTTTAGTACAAGGTAATAGTAATGAAAATTGAAATTTATAAATTTCTAATATTTTTATTGCCAATAAATATAAAATTTAATGTTGGGGGCAGGAAACTCCCCCCCTTTTCATATCATTGAAAAGAAAATATTCAACCCATTCTTTCTTGGCATTTTAGTTTTAAATTTTCAATCATCTATAGTAAAATATTTACTAAAAAATACAGAATCTTTATCAAAGATATGAATTATATCTCAATTGAGTTTAATCTATCTATGAATGTTTGAAATATTTTAATCTGTTTTATTATTGAAAGATTGTATTATCAAAAATGAGCTTTTGATATGATTTCAATAAAGTGATTAAGGGATCTTTAGCACTATTTAGTTAATTTATCACTGAATTAGAAATTATTGGAACATCTGATCTTATCAAATTTATTGTTAAATTTAAACTATTTTTCTTTTTCGCTTAGTATATTAATAAACTTCTTAAGAAAAAAAGTAAAAGATTTGAGATAATTAATATTAAAGCTTGATATTATTGTTAGGTTGCATAAAATACAATAACTAAAATTTATTCTTTTTTTTAATTAAGTAATTTAATATATGATTTCACATGATAATAAAAAATTGAATTAAACATTACTCAATTTTATGGTTTAAAATAGGATATGAAATATAAAAACTTTATATTTAAAAAATATTTAAATTTTAGAGTTTAATTTACATTTAAATAAATTAGATATTCGACAACAATTTGAAGAAGCATAAAAAGTTGTAAAAAATATTGAATTTCAAGAAGCTCTATCATAATTTATATAAAAAATTCTTGGAAATAAAGATGTACCTTAAAATTTGAAGTCTTAATATAGTTTAAATAAACTATGAAAATTTGTAATAATAAATTATGAGTCTATTTTTCATAAAAAATATATAGGAACATTGAGATAGTTTATTTAGTTAAGTTATAATATATTTAATAATAATGTAAAGACGGTAGTGAATATTTTGGAGAAGTTAAAAATGATTAAATTAATGGGTTTGGCTATTTGAAATAGAGGGTCTTATTATTTATGATAAAATATATAAAAACTCCAATATATATTTTTTCTTTGTAATTTAAAGTAAAAAGTTATAATTTATAAAATAAATTAGTTTAGGATAAATTACTAGAAATTAATTTAATCTACGAAAGTTTTAATTTCTTAAAACAAGCCAAAAAAATAAAAATATAATTATTTAAAAAAATCTAATATTATTTTTAATAAAAATAAATTTGAAATAATTATTCCCTCGCTATTTTATTGTATAAATTTTTTAAAAATTAATTTTAAATTTATTATTTTAATTTAAATTTCTAATATTATACCCTTGAAAAAGATTGGTGGTATTTTGTTAATGGGAAGATTTTACAATGGATCTATTGATGAAGGAGTTATTTTATTTCCATAGACAAGAAATGCTTATATTGGAGAAAATAATAAATCTTATAATTTTTATTAATGGCGAACTTAAGAACTCATAAAGATCCGGATATGGAATTATGTATAATGATGATTACAGAAAAGAAGGACAATAAATCATAAATAAATTTTATTAAGAAATAGAAAGATATATTCGTAAAATATAATTAGTGATAAGAAATTAAATATTCATTTAGGGAAGTAAGTTTCCAGCCAAGTAAATTTATTGTTTATATATTTTATTAAATTCTTCAAAAAAATGTATATAAATTTATTTTTCAATTTATTAGTTTTTTAGGGAATACTATTAAACATCCTTGAACATTTGTTTAAATATAAGTAGAGTATTATTACTCTTAATAGCGTTATTTAATTATAATTAAGAATCTGTAAAAAAATAATGTTCATTCCCTCCTTTTGATGCCAGTTAAATTTTTTCACTGCTGCACTAGCAAACCTGTGACTCTGAAGTTGTTGATCTATCAATGTTGGCTTATCAGTATCTTTTGGATTTAAGATAACTCTACCTAGATTTACAATGTTGTTCTATAAAGATACTTCAATGAGGTTTTATCCACTAATTTTGGATTAGAAATCACTATAAGCCACCCTGAGATTCTACATAGATTTAAGGCTGATCTTAGATAGATTTAAAATCGTATTCTACTTTTGCCACAACACTTGAAATGAACTTTTCGTATATTTCATAACATTAAAAAAACAATCATATAATTAATTCATGGTTTTAACTCTTAATAATAATCTCTTTTAAGTATCTATAATTCATGGCAGTTTATTTATTATTCAGTTTTATATTTCCTGATCTTTTGTATTTTATTAATAAATGATTATAAAATATATAATGAGTAGAAAAGTAAGATAAAATGTAAAGTGGCTTAGTATGAGAATAAGAAAATAAGAAGAGATATGCCAATAAAGTGGGGGAGACAAATTCATCAAAAATTTCCCATGTAATTGAGGTATTTTATATAAATTCTACAAATTTTATATCTTATTTACACTAGTATTTATTGTTATTGAAAATTTTAAGTATTTCTAATTTAATTAACTATTCAAAATGATTGATCTTAATAATATAAATACAATCCTTATAAATATTTATTAACATAATTATAGTTATTTATAATATTGCTAAAATAGAATTGAATCGGGGAAATTGAAAAATAAATAAATAATTCGAATATTATATATATCTAACTGCCACTAATTAGAGCAGGTAGTAGATCAAATTTGAGGATGGACACTTACCGTTACGTTTCTGATGTGTCGCCGTTAATCTGATGTTCTTGTTGTTACTTCTATTCTCCGGATTATCCACTTGACAGGATTTGACAGAGATGTCAAAAAATTTAAAGGGAATTAACACGCATTTGACAACTTGACGTATTTGACAGTGGATTATTGTCAAATTCTGCGGATTTCGGATTAATTATTAAAATTTAATTAATATAATAATATATTTAATCACTTTTTTTTTTAAAATAAAACTTTGACAATTTGACAGATTTGACATACTTGACAGGACCTATATTTTGGTCAAGTGATTTAAGTTAAAAGTGATATGTAATATATTAGTACCGTATATAATAAAAAGCATTAGTATCAGTAATGGCGCCGGAGCTGCCAATGCAGAGAGTGCCGGTGGTCTCAAGGTCAGTTCTCTCTGAATAGTAGGTAGATGTAGTCATCACGCCTTTATTACAAGGGCAGCAGGCTTGCTGAATTCTACCTCAAAGTCGATTAGGTTTGCATCTGGGAAGAGGGTCTCTGGTTGAATGCAATGGTTTGGCATGGAGTTGGTGGCAAATCTAATCATAACCTTATCATCTGATGTTTCTCTGCATTGAATAGCGACTTGTCTCTCCCATGAGCAATCACCGTCAATTTCGTCAGCGTTAGGGCAGTCTACTTGCATTCCAGTGCAAGTGTGAGTATCTGACTCCATGTCTGAGTAGTCCTCAACGAATGGATGAGTGACAGTGAAGTTTTAGATGAATGCGATACTAATGCTTTTTATTATATACGGTACTAATATATTACATATCACTTTAAACTTAAATCACTTGACCAAAATATAGGTCCTGTCAAGTATGTCAAATCTGTCAAATTGTCAAATTTTTATTTTAAAAAAAAAAGTGATTAAATATATTATTATATTAATTAAATTTTAATAATTAATCCGAAATCCGCAGAATTTGACAATAATCCACTGTCAAATACGTCAAGTTGTCAAATGCGTGTTAATTCCCTTTAAATTTTTTGACATCTCTGTCAAATCCTGTCAAGTGGATAATCCGGAGAATAGAAGTAACAACAAGAACATCAGATTAACGGCGACACATCAGAAACGTAACGGTAAGTGTCCATCCTCAAATTTGATCTACTACCTGCTCTAATTAGTGGCAGTTAGATATATATAATATTCGAATTATTTATTTATTTTTCAATTTCCCCGATTCAATTCTATTTTAGCAATAATATAACTAGTGTATATTTCCAAGTATCACATAATTCGGGAATAATTATCATGAAAACTAAATATGTAAGCATCAGATTGTTTTTCATACATAATTTATTTGGTTGATAACTGTCTTCAACCATTAGTAGAATTTTTATATTGCTTCTCTTAACCTAAATTTTAATCTTTTGAAGCATAGTGATGGAGCTATAATGTAATGAACTATCAAGGTTATGTTGAATTATCTTGCAACTATGTTTAGAAAGAAATCATATTCTTAACAAACTATTTTAATCCATGGATTTATAGTTTAAGAATGAGAAAGCACCACTGGCTTTAGTTAGCATGGATAGTCTATTTATAATAGAAAATCTACCTATGATGATTACTATAATATTTAAGTAATAACCTATTTATTGTAAGTAAGGAAATAAATAACAAATTTATCATAAAATCTTTTGAGTTATTATGAGCAGACTGAAAATGTCTCTAGTGCAAATGTTGCAATAGAGACAATGGTATCTCCCATTTAAATATTTCGCAATATTTTCATGACATTCATGAAATATTTCTGCAAAATTGAAAAAATTATTAAATATATTAAACTCGTATATCTATATATTTTAAAACGACTGAGTTTAATTTAGAAATTTTTAAAATTCTATAATGACTGAGGTCTGATTTTATATGAATTTGAATGATTTAAAAAATTCCTCATCTTTGAAATTTCAAGATCACTTACTCTACTCAAACCAATATCTGCCTTATATGATAAGAAATAAGCTAAAGTAGGATATGCTGTTAATTTGTAACCACTTCGACATAATATTTTTTGAGCAACCTTATCCAACTCTCAGAATAATAACTCTAAATCGCTGCTTGTAAATGATTTATCTATTTTAAAGACATGATTAGAGGAAAAATAGACAAATTGTCATTTTCTTCTTCTTTTTGAAATTATCTATAATTTATAACTAATGCCTGGCATTTCATGTGACAAAGAAAAGTTCTTTATCTGTTGCTCTATGATTAGATTATTTCCATTTATATTATTGTAGAAATACATTTGAATTGGAAAATTAATTTAAATTAATTTATTATAAATCAAAATCGTGGCAGTTAAAGTTGTCCAATTTGAACGATCTTGGGCTTGTTTTATAGAGAATTGAAAATTGGCTGGACTTTATTATTGGCGGTACTATTTTATCGCATCACTGGAGCGAGATAACTCGACTTTAATGTGTGGGAATAATTTAATGAATTAAGATGAGTTTAATTAAAGTCGAGTTATCTCGCTCCAGGGATGCGATAAAATAGAACCGCCAATTGTAAAGTCCAGCTAATTTTGAATTCTCTATCAAACAAGCCCAAGATCGTTTAAATTGGACACTTAATGGCCACGATTTTGATTTATAATAAATTAATTTAAATTTAATTTTCCAAATTCAAATGTATTTCTACAATAATTAAATTAAAAAATAACCTATCTATTGTATTTTATAATTAATAATGCTATTTAATAAATAGTATTTGAACTATTAATCTGATATTTGAAACATGAACATATTCGTGAGTATCATACTGAAATTCATAAAATAATGATAGTGAAGGTACTGATCAGAAATTAGAAAACAAATAGGTAAAATAAATTTTGAACTATACATTTAAATTATTAAATCATAATTTTTAATTATATTTAAATTATATTAGAGAGTATAGCACTAAGTGAGAGATAGCTGAAATTGGATGTTGATCAGCATAGTAAAGTGAATTCTATATGAGAAAAAGATGTGGTAATTAAGAATTTGACAGCAGGTATATCAAATGAGGTGAGGATAGATTACAAGGGCCTATAATTTAAAACTGAATCTATCTAAAAAGAAGCTGGATAGAAATGACACTTACAGCGAGATATTTATTCTTGCACTTTACTGAATTACCTTATCAATCACAATTCCTTGTTGAAATGTTCAAAGTAATTCCAAATATTGGAACACTTGGATGATAGACTAATCCTAACACATGCCATTTTAAAATATAATCTATAAGTAAGTATGTAAAATTTTTTAACTTTTTAATCACATTACTTCAAAATCTTGCAATTAATTCCTTCATATCATATTTATTTATTTTATTATACCA
The DNA here is from genome assembly GCA_000711775.1 of Oxytricha trifallax. NCBI lineage: Eukaryota > Ciliophora > Spirotrichea > Sporadotrichida > Oxytrichidae > Oxytricha > Oxytricha trifallax. Next base: position 7,107 of record ARYC01017853.1, read on the forward strand.
TTTAACTTTATTTACAAAACAATATAATATATGCCTTTAACTACCAACATGCAAAGGACGTAATATTTTTGAAAGTTTACTGCAAAATAATCTTCAACTTGCTCAAATTAATGAATTTGAGAAAGATAGCAAGAGTATTGAACATATTTATGATCCTATACTTAAAGTTAATCGAGTTAAAGTTATTGTTAATATGTATAAGATATCAAGGAAAGGAATTTAACTGTAAAAGACAAATATTGTAGGAATACATTTGAAATTGGGAAATTATAATTAAATAAATCAAAATTAATTCAAATTAGTGGCAGTTAAAGTTGGCCAATTTAAATGATTTTGGGCTCATTCGATAGAGAATTCAAAATTAGCTTGACTTTGTTATTGGCGGTACTATTTTATTGCATCCCTGGAGCGAGATAACTTCACTTTAATGTGAGGGTATATATTAATGAATTAAGATAAGTTTAATTAAAGTGAAGTTATCTCGCTCCAGGGATGCAATAAAATAGTATCGCCAATAACAAAGTCCAGCTAATTTTGAATTCTCTATCGAATCAGCCCAAGACCGTTTAAATTGGCCAACTTTAACTGCCACTAATTTGAATTAATTTTGATTTATTTAATTATAATTTCCCAATTTCAAATGTATTCCTACAATATTAAGATCAGGCTCAAAACAAAATAGGACAAAAATAAGTTATAAATCAATAAATATATAAAATCCTTACTTCTATTGAATACAATAATCTTCTTTCTTTTTATGAAGATTACTTTGATGAGGACTAAGGCAAAACAACATTATTTAAAAAAGCAGATTTAGCAAAACAAAATTAAGAGTTCACATGATGTCTGAGTTAATGATGCTTAGTTCTTCATGTTATCTGATGTTTCTTAAGAAATGCTGATTTAAATGAGAAATCAAAGGATTAATTAAAATCTTTTACTCAGATAAAAAAGCAATAAAAATCTTTGTTCATTGATTTAGTAAAAAATAAAGATTTAAAGGTATTAATCTAACCAAATAGGAAATTTAACTTAACTAAATACTCATAAAAATAAATTTACAAATGAGATATAGTAATAATTGAAGAATAGACTGCAATAAAATAGTGGAATAAACATATATTGTGATTAGCTAAAACTTCGAGATAAAAGAAGAAGAAAGTCAAGATTAAGACATCAATAAAATAATAAAATAGATCCTATTCCCAGTGTATGAAAAAAAAAGAGAGCTTGAAAAAAAGTCTATGTAAATTAAAGAAGAATGATTTATAAATTAAGTTAAGCTTTGAAAACTCAATAATCATAATATAAACTCTTTGATTAAGTCAATTTTATCACTCTTATTAAAATTAATAACACGATAGGTTAATAATTCATTTAATAGAAGTAAATTGAAATTAAATACTGGATCAAATAATTCCCGTTGGAGACAGTATAAATATCTATTATTAAACCTACAGAATACACTTAAAAGAAAATTAACTAGAAGACTAGAGAAGAATATAATATTCTTAGAGCTGACTAGGTTAGATACAAGAAATAGAATACTTTCTTTCAATTTAATGTTATTCACTCCCATAAAATTCAATGTACAATAATATATTATATATATATATTTAAATACAACAATTATTGATATTTTACTGGGTAAAAAGAACTATTATAAATAAAAATGAACTCTTTCTAATTTCAATGAGTCTGTTAGTAAACTCAAGTCAAGGGTAGTAAAGACCACACAAATAAAACTACTAGAATAATAAACTCAAGCATCATGTTGATTCTTAAAAAGCTTATGGTGTCAATCAAAGCAGTTTCTCTCACTAAAGACTAAGCATAGGTTCATGAGAGTGTGTACTTAAAGGCAATAAAATGAGTAAACATAAAAAACTCCTAGTCAAACGTTTACTTATGTTTGAGGAGAGACAAAATGTGTGTATATGGTGGAGGAAATGTGTGTAATTTAAGAGAGATAATGACTTGACTAATTCAATAGTGTAAGTTGAATAAGTTTCAATTAATTAGAATAATAGAAATGATGAAGATATAGAAGCGGGTGTGAAAATAATGTAGGCAAATCACTAGATTATAAGTGAAAATAATTTCATAAATTTATATGGCAAAACATAATTGAAGTTGGGGATAAAAAATAAAATGATTTATTTAATACAAGTTTATTGTAAAATAAATGTAAATTATAATGAAAATATAGTTATATAATAAATGTTAAGATTGCAATCACAGTCAAACAGTCACTTGTATATTGAATTGCAATAAACTTTAAGAAAAACTATTTCATTAACCATTAAATATTTTTAAATTCTGACTTAGATTTACAGAGAAAACCCATGATAAAGATCCTTAAAGATGGGATAAAGACAGAAGGGTAATTATTCAACGAGGCCTCTAATTCAATGAAAACTCTTATTTTAGTAACATAAAATCTACACGGGCATAGTCCATCGACTTGCAAATCCGAGTTGCTTTTTAAATAGCGTATTCGTAATCAGCGTAAAATAATTAAAAAATACAGAAAAATGAGAAGCAGTCTGATAATTATGGAAAATTAGAAGAAAGAAATAAATAAAAAAGGAATTAGAAAAACTGAAGAAAAATTAGAATTTATTTGGGACTAGAATAATAAAAATCTGCATGCATACAAATTAGTAATTTTTAAGATTCAATTTAGAAAAATAAAAATAGTTATGAATAAATAATCTGTATTATGCAGAAACGTCTTAAATTTTATCAGAATAAATATTATAATTTAAAGAGGCTTAATTATTATAGATCATATATTTTCAAAAATAAATGTTGGTAGTAATTTATAATTAAAGTAATAAATACTTAAATTGACATATTAAATTTATGATGAATTTTTCTAAAAATTTGTAAAAAGTAAAACCACTCTTAACAACTAAGCATTTTACTCATTAATTATCTGGTAAGTAACTAGTTTTTCATAATTAACTTAGTAAATATTTATTTGCGATTTTTATGAATTATATTAGCTTGGCAATTTCAATTGATGTAACCCATTATAAATTTAGAATTATCAAATTGGATTCATAAAACAAGTAACGATTTGTACTTTTAATATTAAACCTGTAATATATTTCTATAATAGATAGCTAAATTAGAGTCATTTTCAGCTCTTCACAGAAGTAGAATTGATTTTTAAAAACTTATAAATTATTTTATACAGAAATGCTAAATAGTCACATATAATTATAGATTATGAGCAACTTATAAAAGCTCTACTATATTTCTTTATTTATGTTTCACAAATTATTAAATTTACGAAATGTAATACAATGCCGTTTATTTATTTTACATTAAAAATAATCTCCTATTGTTTTCTATTTTATCAATATTAGGGATATTTTAATTATATCGGTGACTATCATCTACACTATTTTATATACAAAACAATCCTATATATGGTATCATAGATGTAAAAAAGGAAGGAAAGAAAGGAAAAATTGGAAAGAAGGAAAAATTATTGGAAAAAAAGAAATTAATAAGATAGGAAATGAATAATTAAACAAGTATAATTGAAATGCAAAAAATAAAATATCAAAATACAGTGAGAAGCTTCCGAATTACTTATAGTTTATTATGATAATTAAATTCAATGTTATTTACTATAAAATTAAGTAAAATGTTAAGATGAGAATATTTGTATTGGAGAAGGAGTAAAATAATAAAAGCAGAAAATTACGATTGTAATTCTGGAAGATTCTTGATTTATGCAATTAGAAAAATCAAAATAGATTTCAATTTACTGTCAAGAATTCACTTTAGATTCC
>ARYC01017854.1:0-23111 GCA_000711775.1 Oxytricha trifallax
GAAAAGTATATGGAATTGAGTTTACCTATAATGTTTCTAGGCCCCTATCACTAAAGAATAGCACCTGTAGAATTAATGTATTCTTGGATTAAGAACAGAGACTTAAATCTATTAAATACAAGAGCCTCATCAAAGTAAGATTAAGTTTTATAATAAAATATAGAGGCTACTGGGCAGCATTTATGAAAGAGCTAGGCATGAATATTAGCAGAATTAATTAGAATTTAGTAAGACGCTGCTTTTATCATGTTTTAACAGCAGCTCTAGAATCAATTTCCCTCAAGGATTTGTGAGTGAAACCGTTGCCTAAAAAAGCATAATTTATTCTAAGCTATTTTAGCTACAAAGTTCAGGAATAAATTGATGCTTGAAGTTATTATAACTTCTAAATTACTTTCTTAATTTACTCTAAATTTACTACCTTTATTTATCTAAGATTTACCTTTCACTATTCATGTCTATAGAACATGTTATAACAGCATTTATGGTATATAAATAAATTTGGCTCTAAAAGCCTATAAGTCATTTTATAATTTTAAAGACTAACATCTTTAGGACTATACTATAATCCTATAAATTTTAAGGTAAAATTAAAAAGCTAATAATTCAATTTCAAAATAATAATTAATCCATAGAGTAAAAATATAATAAGCCATTTAAAAACTATTTTGGAATAATAAAGATTTCAAGTTAATTATCAGTATAAATTATAAGTAATAAATATGGAAAGAGAAAGATCTCAGAAAATAAGTTAAGATAAAAACAAATTTAAGAATAAAATAGATAATAATGATAAGTATAAGTTATAAATAAAGAGAAGAGAAAAACTTTTTCACTAGTAAGTTTTATTTTTAATTTAATATTATAATTATATTTATTGGCAAACTTTTTACCAACAAAATTTTTCCATTAAAATTTTTCTAAGGTTTAAATATTTACCATTCATTTGACTATAAATTGAGAGCAATTTTATTTAAAATTATAATAATAAAATATAAAGAAACATCTCTGACAGAGAAATATTTATATTCAGCAACTTTCAAACTACAAATTCAACTCAATTAATTCTCAAGGGGTTCCTCAGATAATTCACGTAATTATAGGACGGATTTTTTGTAAATTAATTTTCTCAAAAAGAATTTACTAGATCTATTCAGCACCTCAAATGAAACAAAAAATTTAAATTAAATTAATTTCAATATGATAAATGGGTTCTCGATTCTTACAACTTTTTTAGTCAATGACATCTTGGATTTCTTTTAATTAAAAAATGGAAAATTTATCAAACAGAAATTTAGAAATAATTAAATTAAAACTAAGAAACAAATAATGGTAATTAATATAATTTAATTTAAATAAAACTTAATCTTGTTTTTATTCTTTTTTTTACTTATAATTTTTAATGGCCTTGATACAATTTTGTGTATTTTAATGTTGTAAGATTGGGATTATTATCAAAAAATTGGCGTACAATTTAGAATAATCCTTAAGAAAAAATAAAATCTACTTCATAAATCGCTTAATAATCGGGCCGAAATCAATATTAATTAAAATAATTAATAATTAAATAGCTATTTAAATATATTAATATATGTCTTTAATTTAATTAATGTCTCAGTAGTCTTTTAAATCTTCCTAATTAAGTCAACTTTTCTTCATCGCATTAATCTTTTCCTATCAATATTGTTTAATTCAAAATTAAAGATACGAGACACACTAAACTATGCAAATAAAATGACCAGAGCTAAAATTAAAAAGGTAAGTAATAAATATAATTAAGCAACATTTTCAAAAGATTTATTATTAGTATTAAATTTCAAAACCATATAATTCTTTAAATTTATTATTACTGAAATTCTTAATTTAAATCTTAAACTTAATTTAATACTTATAGGGAAATAATATACTGATTTCAAAGTAACAATTTTGATTGCAGTGATCAATATAAAATTCAAAATAAATATCAGAATAAAGAATAGAGAAATGATAAAAATGTTAGTAATCTTTATATATGCGAGAATAAATAAAGCTAATTAATTTAGCAATAAACTAAATTAAAATTATGAATTAAAAAGTGTAAGGATACAGTTTAAAGTATAAATTATTATACTAAACTATTTTTGAATTTATATTGCAAACTCAAGTATTTTAATAATTGAAGACCCCAAAACACCTGCTTACTTTATTTGATAGTTAAGAGCCACTAACATTGTACATTCAAATTCTTATCAATCTTTATTGATCATAGCCTGCATAAATAACAACTATTATATCATTTTCACTTTAATCTCAATAAAATAAGTATAATTTTAATTGTTAATTTTTATAGTTAACAATTTAATCTAGAGATTATAACTAAAATTGAATCCAAAAATTGAACTTACCTTCTTTATAAATCTCATGTCTATATATAAATTCTAAATTTATACCACCTATCTAACTCACCTATATACAAGTTACTTAAAATTGAATGCAACATGAATAGAATCAATTGCTGGAATGAAAAAATAAGTTAGAAATTTTATTTTGTATTTTTATAATTTTAGCCTTGATTTAGCACATTTTATAGTAATAAGTAAAAATACTAAAAACAGAAATGGCTTCTCTATACTTTCAAGTTTATATTAACTTACCTCCTTAAGTATCAAATCGAAAATAGATAATTAATTATAATTTACATTTACAATGATAATGCTCTTAATCTCAAATTATCCATATCTTACAATAAATGTAAAACATATTAAGTTTTTGAATTTACAATTTACTTACAATTGTATAAAAATTGTAAACAATTTTGTAACCCTAATTTATATTACTTTTACTTGAATAAATTTTGAAGCAAAGAACAAAATCAATATGATTTTAAAATCCATATCATGCACTTTTTGTAATCTATTATACTTAGTACTATTAATAACACTCTAAGACTAATAAAATAGAGTGAACTGCACGCAAAATAGTAGAATTTTGCAAATAAGTAAATTGAATAGAATTAAATGTATATAAATAGCAATTTAAAAATGTCACTTAAATAACTTAGCAAAATAAGTGCACTTTTATAGAGTGACTTTACTGCTAAAATTAGTAATACTAAACTTTACAATTGCTTGTCTTTTTCACTTGCGTGAATTATATAGAGTGTATTTAAGCACTCTGTTAAGAGTGTAAGTGTAAGAAGCGTGAATTAATAAAATTTACCTTAAATTAATAGTGCATGAATAGCTTTGCTATAATGCTATTCCAGTGTAACAAACTTTATAGTACAAAATTAGCGCAATTTTCACAAGCAGAATTATGAAAAACATGCAATTACGTAAATTCAAAGACATCAATCGATAGAGCGTGAATTACTCTACAAAGTGCACACAAAGCGCAGTGAAGTTATTAAAGTGTGTGTGAGTTGCGTCTCTAACAAAGAAAGTGCGATAGCCATTGCAAATTTATCACTTTTTGATTTCCATTATAAGTTTAATTATTAAAGTAGTAATTATTAATTAATAAAAACCAAACTTAATTCAAATGTGGAGGTAAAACCGCATCACCCCACAAACAGTGTGAACGGTAAAACTTTTCAGTAATCGGTCAATAGGGTACAAACCCCATATATTCTTGATCAGCATATCAAACTCTATAAGACTGGTAAGTATGGCCTCAAAATAAAATCTTGAATTTTTCCCCATCTTCACCGTACTTCAATTCTCTAGATCGGCTCCCTCAAATTAAGTTAAAATCTGTCCTTTAAATTTCGTTATTTATCGATATATTTAAAACTTTTTATCAACTTATAAATTCTATGTGTCATAAACCCCAATACGTATGTACACATAGAATTTATAAGTTGATAAAAAGTTTAAATATATCGATAAATAACGAAATTTAAAGGACAGATTTTAACTTAATTTGAGGGAGCCGATCTAGAGAATTGAAGTACGGTGAAGATGGCGAAAAATTCAAGATTTTATTTTGAGGCCATACTTACCAGTCTTATAGAGTTTGATATGCTGATCAAGAATATATGGGGTTTGTACCCTATTGACCGATTAACTGAAAAGTTTTACCGTTCACACTGTTTGTGGGGTGATGCGGTTTTACCTCCACATTTGAATTAAGTTCGGTTTTTATTAATTAATAATTACTACTTTAATAATTAAACTAATAATGGAAATCAAAAAGTGATAAATCTGCGATCGCTATCGCACTTCTTAGTTAGAGACGCAACTCACACACACTCTAATAACTTCACTGCGCTTTGTGTGCACTTTATAGAGCAACTCACGCTCTATCGATTGATGTCTTTGAATTTACGTAATTGCATGTTTTTCATAATTCTGCTTGTGAAAATTGCGCTAATTTTGTACTATAAAGTTTGTTACACTGGAATAGCATTATAGCAAAGCTATTCATGCACTATTAATTTAAGGTAAATTTTATTTATTCACGCTTCTTACACTTACAATCTTAACAGAGTGCTTAAATACACGCTATATAATTCACGCAAATGAAAAAGACAAGCAACTGTAAAGTTTAGTATTACTAATTTTAGCAGTAAAGTCACTCTATAAAAGTGCACTTATTTTGCTAAGTTATTTAAGTGACATTTTTAAATTGCTATTTATATACAATTAATTCTATACAAATTACATATTTGCAAAATTCTACTATTTTGCATGAAGTTCACTCTATAATATTACCCTAAGAGTGTTATTAATAGTACTAAGTATAATAGATTACAAAAAGTGCATGATATGGATTTTAAAATCATATTGATTTTGTTCTTTGCTTCAAAATTTATTCAAGTAAAAGTAATATAAATTAGGGTTACAAAATTGTATACAATTTTTATACAATTGTAAGTAAATTGTAAATTCAAAAACTTAATATGCTTTACATTTATTGTAAGATATGGATAATTTGAGATTAAGAGCATTATCATTGTAAATGCAAATTATAATTAATTATATATTTTCGATTTGATACTTAAGGAGGTAAGTTAATATAAACTTGAAAGTATAGAAAAGCCATTTCTGTTTTTAGTATTTTTACTTATTACTATAAAATGTGCTAAATCAAGGCTAAAATTATAAAAATACAAAATAAAATTTCTAACTTATTTTTTCATTCCAGCAATTGATTCTATTCATGTTGCATTCAATTTTAAGTAACTTATATATAGGTGAGTTAGATAGGTGGTATAAATTTAGAATTTATATATAGACATGAGATTTATAAAGAAGGTAAGTTCAATTTTTGGATTCAATTTTAGTTATAATCTCTAGATTAAATTGTTAACTACAAAAATTAACAATTAAAATTATACTTATTTTATTGAGATTAAAGTGAAAATGATATAATAGTTGTTATTTATGCAGGCTATGATCAATAAAGATTGATAAGAATTTGAATGTACAAAGTTAGTGGCTCTTAACTATAAAATAAAGTAAGCAGGTGTTTTGGGGACTTCAATTATTAAAATACTTGAATTTACAATATAAATTCAAAAATAGTTTAGTATAATAATTTATACTTTAAACTGTATCCTTACACTTTTTAATTCATAATTTTAATTTAGTTTATTGCTAAATTAATTAGCTTTATTTATTCTCGCATATATAAAGATTACTAACATTTTTATCATTTCTCTATTCTTTATTCTGATATTTATTTTGAATTTTATATTGATCACTGCAATCAAAATTGTTACTTTGAAATCAGTATATTATTTCCCTATAAGTATTAAATTAAGTTTAAGATTTAAATTAAGAATTTCAGTAATAATAAATTTAAAGAATTATATGGTTTTGAAATTTAATACTAATAATAAATCTTTTGAAAATGTTGCTTAATTATATTTATTACTTACCTTTTTAATTTTAGCTCTGGTCATTTTATTTGCATAGTTTAGTGTGTCTCGTATCTTTAATTTTGAATTAAACAATATTGATAGGAAAAGATTAATGCGATGAAGAAAAGTTGACTTAATTAGGAAGATTTAAAAGACTACTGAGACATTAATTAAATTAAAGACATATATTAATATATTTAAATAGCTATTTAATTATTAATTATTTAATTTATATTGATTTCGGCCCGATTATTAAGCGATTTATGAAGTAGATTTTATTTTTTCTTAAGGATTATTCTAAATTGTACGCCAATTTTTTGACAATAATCCCAATCTTACAACATTAAAATACACAAAATTGTATCAAGGCCATTAAAAATTATAAGTAAAATAAAGAATAAAAACAAGATTAAATTTTATTTAAATTAAATTATATTAATTACCATTATTTGTTTCTTAGTTTTAATTTAATTATTTCTAAATTTCTGTTTGATAAATTTTCCATTTTTTAATTAAAAGAAATCCAAGATGTCATTGACTAAGAAAGTTGTAAGAATCGAGAACCCATTTATCATATTGAAATTAATTTAATTTAATTTTTTTGTTTCATTTGAGGTGCTGAATAGATCTAGTAAATTCTTTGAGAAAATTAATTTACAAAAAATCCGTCCTATAATTACGTGAATTATCTGAGGAACCCCTTGAGAATTAATTGAGTTGAATTTGTAGTTTGAAAGTTGCTGAATATAAATATTTCTCTGTCAGAGATGTTTCTTTATATTTTATTATTATAATTTTAAATAAAATTGCTCTCAATTTATAGTCAAATGAATGGTAAATATTTAAACCTTAGAAAAATTTTAATGGAAAAATTTTGTTGGTAAAAAGTTTGCCAATAAATATAATTATAATATTAAATTAAAAATAAACTTACTAGTGAAAAAGTTTTTCTCTTCTCTTTATTTATAACTTATACTTATCATTATTATCTATTTTATTCTTAAATTTGTTTTTATCTTAACTTATTTTCTGAGATCTTTCTCTTTCCATATTTATTACTTATAATTTATACTGATAATTAACTTGAAATCTTTATTATTCCAAAATAGTTTTTAAATGGCTTATTATATTTTTACTCTATGAATTAATTATTATTTTGAAATTGAATTATTAGCTTTTTAATTTTACCTTAAAATTTATAGGATTATAGTATAGTCCTAAAGATGTTAGTCTTTAAAATTATAAAATGACTTATTGGCTTTTAGAGCCAAATTTATTTATATACCATAAATGCTGTTATAACATGTTCTATAGACATGAATAGTGAAAGGTAAATCTTAGATAAATAAAGGTAGTAAATTTAGAGTAAATTAAGAAAGTAATTTAGAAGTTATAATAACTTCAAGCATCAATTTATTCCTGAACTTTGTAGCTAAAATAGCTTAGAATAAATTATGCTTTTTTAGGCAACGGTTTCACTCACAAATCCTTGAGGGAAATTGATTCTAGAGCTGCTGTTAAAACATGATAAAAGCAGCGTCTTACTAAATTCTAATTAATTCTGCTAATATTCATGCCTAGCTCTTTCATAAATGCTGCCCAGTAGCCTCTATATTTTATTATAAAACTTAATTTTACTTTGATGAGGCTCTTGTATTTCATGGATTTAAGTCTCTGTTCTTAATCCAAGAGTACATTAATTCTACAGGTGCTATTCTATAGTGATAGGGGCCTAGAAACATTATAGGTAAACTCAATTCCATATACTTTTCCATGATACTTTGAGATCTGTGATAAGGAGCATTATCAAGAAGTATAATAGTATTTGATCTCCAGTCAGCATCAATTTATTCGAGTACTTTTATTAGCTTACAAAGAAAGTACATAAATGAGAGCTAATTAGTTCTTCCATGATTAACTGTGTAGAATGGTTCTCCCGAACTTGAAACTGCAATAATCAAATTCATTTATTTGAGTCTCTATGAATTTGTAACTCTATTTTTAACATAAGGGGCAGTCCAACCTCTGTGTCTCTAATCTGTTTAATTAAGGGTGGATTCATCTATATTGATAATTCTCTTACCTGCACTTAAGTTTTCAACGAATTACTAGGCTGCATACTATCGTTGTAACTTACTACTATTGCTATTATGCAAAGTTGAAATCTACTTGATTTATTTGTAAGTCATCATTAACTCATTTTTTAAGAATCGTCTTATCATTTGCTTACTACACCTTAGTTATATATTCTTCTATAAACTGAGCTGTATATCTCAAACCTGCACAGGTTAAGTATCAAACATTAGCATGTTAACTATATGTGTACGTGCTCTGCTGTGAAGTTTTTTATACTTCCCTCTGTTGATTTGTTTTAAATTCCAAAATTAAGCTTTCTTTATAGGACTCTTCAAGTATCTTCTAAGTTTGTAATATGAAATACCCAATCTATCCATTATCTATTTGTAGGATAACTTTTCTTTATCTCTTAGTCTAAGTGACTCCTCTGCAACTTTAAGCTCTTTCTCTTACAGCTTCTTTTCCTTCCCTAACTACTTTAATACTTTGCGAGGCACGGTTACATTAAGTTGTGTGTGTTAACCAAACACTGTAATTTAATCCTTGACTTTATGATTTTCATTAACTTTTGCTTCAAGCAAATTTAAATCAAAATTTTCAGCTTAATCAATTAAGCTTTATGGTTCTAAGTCAGATAACTTATAGTCAGTGTAAAGCTTCAACACCAGCTAACCAAGAGTTCTAATTTAACTATCGTTAAGTAATGATTTTTAGTTCCTTTCTTAACGTTTTATCTATAAATCTCTTTAGGGTCTATGATGAAACCATCACTTTCAAACTCTGAAATTTCATCATAAGTTTAGTAGAATAATGAAATCATATCTCTTTAACTTACAGATTCAACAATAACATCTGCAACTGTTATGTTTCTTTAATAAAGCATATTAGTTGTTAAATAATTCGCTTGATCTTAAGAGTTTTCTGATTAGTTGGAAGAGCTCTGCTCTTCACTAGAGCTGTTATCATCATAATCTTTATCTTCCAATTTGAAGAAATCTGAAAGTCTAGACTGTCGCTTTTTAGAATATGATTCCATAAATGTATTCCTAAATTTAATAATAATGAATTCTCTTTGTGCTCGTAGGAATTCCGCTAGCGGATATTGGACCGTGCCTGTAGGATTTCATTATCATGAAAAGCACTCTCTAGTTTTAGTAACGGTAGTGTCTTCCTGAATCAAAATTGACCTATAAAAAATGGTGAAAGGCACCTAACTTTTAAATTTTAATGAACCAAGGATAACTTACTGGTATCAATGTTCAAGAACTCGCCCAGAAATGCAAAAGTAAGAAAGAGCTATACAACTTTCTTGCCCAAGACTGCCACGCTTTCTTACCCAAAGCAGACTCCACCAACATTTATTTCCTTAAGTAAATCATAAGAGCAGAGAAAGAAGTAACGATTAACTTACCCCTGTAACTGTTATTATAGTATGTAAGAAGAGACGCAGTCAAAGTGTCAGCAGTGCCTCAAATCGATGGACTTACAGTTTAAGACTTTCTCGATTATGCAAGAGGATCTGCAAGACTGCTGTAATACTTGCCTGATGAACGAGATTGGGTCCACCTAGAAAGATAATGGATCTGTGACTTGCTCTTCACCCTAGACACCGACGGTGTCTCCCAGATGATTCATGATGCAATGCTCTAACGAAAGAGAAAAGCTAGAGTAAAACAGAGATCTCGTTATAGAAATGAGACCCGAGTTCGTGGACGCTCTCAGCAGATGCCTTAACTTTAGCAGTAAGTTTACTCTCTCTTAATTTCGTGTGTAGCTGAGCGAGGTAAGGCTGTGAATCTAGTAAAGGATTCATCTAAAAGAAAGAGAACTCGTGATTAAATGGAGGAAGTAAAAGATTATGAATAAGCTTTAAAATAAGATAAGCAGGATTTCTTGCAGTAAACTAAAAAGTTGAAACAAGAACATGACAACATGGAAAGTGAGTTGCTTGACTTACGCAAGATGAGAGACCAGTTTATGCTTAATAACAACTGATTGAGCCTGCTTAGCGCAGCTGAGAACTTCAGATTTTGAATGCTGCTGCTTCTATTCCTTCATGAATCTCTATATACTATTAATAGCAAAAACTTGAATTTGGTGAATTGCTTAAAAAAATTAAGATAAATCTCATATTCTTAATCTTGGTTTTCTCTCTGGATTTTTGTGATTTATGTCGCTTTTAAAGTGCCTTCTCTCACTAGAGGCCATCTTCAACCATCTTTCCATCGTCTCTTCATTCTCTGGCAACTCTGTATAAGTGCAAGTAAATGATTTATCTCTAGCACTGCGACGAGTATTGAGGTCTCAATTTTTGTTTTGTTCTTGGATCAATTCAAGCTTTTGTTATCCTTTCAATAATCTCCTTTTTGAACTTCTTGAACTTTAGTTACTCTTGGATCTTGATCTGCCTGGAGATTTAGTAATCTCATGGTGCTACCGCTTTAAGTTGTTCTGCACTAACTACTATACCAGTGCAAAGGGTTTATCTTACAGCACTGGATTTTGACTCATCTTTTCTTCTATTAACTCTATGATAGTTGGTTAATAAAATCCCAATTTACTTTATTAAGCTGGTTCTTGTACTGAGGCAGAATCATTAAGTTCTAAAGATTTTTCTTTCTTTTCTTCTTCAATTGAATTGATAGCTTCATTATAAGATTTCTCTGTTAACTTAATAAGATGCTCAACAATTTCTCTAACGTGCTTGTCACTTTCTTCCTTAGAAGAAACTTCTGTAGATATCTATTCCTGAGGCACTAAGTTTGGTTAAATTGAATTTTCCATTTCTTCGTATTGATTTTACAAAATTGATTATACAGAATTGTACTTGAGATCAAGAATAAGGTCTGCTTCACTTTACTAAACTACGAGCAGCTGCTCTGCACTACTTTTAGAAGCTAGTTTATATAACACCCTCTGCCATCTACCTTTGGTGTTGAGTCCTACCAATTCTACCAATGATTTATTCTTCAGATCTTTTTGTAAAAACATCAGCGATAATTAAATAAGAACCACCATTTTGATTGATTTCATCATTCGTTTAAATGTCTGTGCCTCTACCCTATGCTTCATTCAACAAGTAAATTCCATAGTTCTTGCTTGCATTCTTCATTAAATACCTACCTTCAAGGGTAGCTTCAATTACAGCAGCCTGGCGATGGCTGAAACTTGTGAAATCAAAAGTTGAATTTTAAAGGCCTAATTCAATAGTGCTGTAATTTGTAGAGGCAACAATTAAAACTGGTGAATTATCGATTTATTCCTTTATGATTTCCTTGATTTTTTACAAGTAATCTGATTGATTTGAATTGATCAGCAAGTCTGTCAGCTACGTTTTCTTGTCTCCTTGTAACTTATCAAGTGTGGGGAATACTACAGGTGTGCTTTACAAAGCTAGTTTAAGACAATTTTCTTCTGTTTATGAAAGATGGCTACCTGAAAAACCAACGATACTTTTAGCTTGTTTGAAAAAATTTAGTTGATTAACAATGTTTTCAGTTTACCCATCGAATAGAATCCAATCGTATTCATCAACTATCACGATGCTCTAGTTCCACACACTCACAAACTTAGAATTTTTCATTTGTTTCTTTAGTTGTGGCTGAGTATAGAAATAAATGCCAGTACTTTAAGCAACTAAGTTTAGATTAGAATTAAGGGACATTGCATTGATAACTTTTTAGTATTTCTTGAAATCTCTCTGCACTAAGTGTTCATTTTTACCAACTATGAATAAGGATAGCTAGGTTTTCATAGCTATTAGAATGGCTAATGCAAAGCAAATTAAAGTCTTGCCATTCCCAATGCCAAAATGAATCAAATGGTTAGCTTGCAAGTTATTACAAATATAGTTGATGCATAAAACTTGAGAACTATATAACTTGAATCCAAGATTTTGCTAAAGCTTATCTAAATCTTCACTGACACTAAGCCTTTCATTTTAAGGCTTTAAGTTGAAAGCCCTTGCTAGTTAGTGCAGAGAGTTAGCGCTTTCAAAGATTTAAAGTAATTCAGCAACCGTTTAATCAGAGAATTCTTCCATGTTTCGAGGGAGTTACAAAATTCTTTAAATTTCAGAGCAGTCGCCATTTAAACAATTTTCAATAATATTACTTGTGAGGCTTGCATTCTTTTCTACTTAAGCTTCAATTATTTGCTGCTGAAGCTTTCTGATTTACTCAATCTTTCCAACCCACTGCACGTCTCTACTCTGCAGTCTTTATGCAAGGCCTTTCATAAAATAAAGCATAGTGCTTTGATCGATAACTTCTTACTTCTGTAAGAATGTAGCCCTTGTTAATGAAATATAATCTTTCAAAGACTCAGTAGTTGGAGAACAACTTAGAGCACAAATTCTTACAAAAGACTCTGTATACTCAACTGGAATGTCTCGTATAAAATGCAAGCCACAGTCTTGCTTGAGTATAGTGATGAATGGCACATTCAATATAAAAAATGAAGCAGGTATAAGTCTTTATACTTGAGAATCAATTTAGAATAATTACCAAGTATCACGCATAAGTTGAATCACATAAGGGTTCGTATCATCAAACTTTTTTACTTAAGCAAACTATTTTGTAAAGTCTGAAACTGAATTGATGAATACATAGTTAGCCAAACCTAGAGCTTGCCTGGCATTAGGTGAACGTACTAATAAGAGAATTGGTTCTTGTATAAGGGAGTCTTCAACTTGCACTTATTAACCTGTATAATAACCTAAAGCAGCTAAAAAGATACGAGGCTTGGAATCTTGATCTAAATTTTCATTGCTTTATATTAAATTCACAAGTAAAGAGAACAGGTTGTAGTTTGTTTGCTGATCATCTACGTTCTCAAAATTTTGTAAGAATGATAAAAGTGACTAAGTGTTGCGTGCCACTATTTCTTGTAAAATGTCAGATCTTTAATAATATTTAGAATTTTTGAAATTCTCAAAGTGCTTGATTAACATCTCATGGCCGATGATCGCGCCATAGTTAATAGAGAGCTGAGGTAAGTGCTCTTAATTATGTGTTTACTCATTTTCAAAGCTTACGTTAGTAGTAAAGATGCTTTCCTTGACCTCTTCGAATGTTGCAGTAAGATCAGGTGGCTCTGAAATTACAGATTTATTTTCGAGGCTGTTCTTTACTTACCTGGGTTTATTGTTATTGATAAATTTTCTCACGACATTCTTAAAATCTTTAGTCTTGTCAAAGCCTGCAAAATCCTCCTACTACAGCAGCAAACTTAAACTATAGTTGTTTTAGTGCAGAAATTCCTTTGCACGATTAATTTTAGCACTATCTTGTGCATTTTTATAATCAGATTTGATGCCTTTGACTTTACCCGCTTTCTCAACATTTACATTGGCTAGTAAATTTTCAAAAATCTGAGGTAAGTTTTCTTGCTCTGGTGCCGACTCTGGCACCTGTTAATCATTAATAGGTTCTAATTAGAAGGTAATATCAAAGATTTAAGCTTACCAGCTTCCTCATTGTGAAGTTAAGGAGG
Source organism: Oxytricha trifallax (assembly GCA_000711775.1). Lineage (NCBI taxonomy): Eukaryota > Ciliophora > Spirotrichea > Sporadotrichida > Oxytrichidae > Oxytricha > Oxytricha trifallax. The sequence continues at coordinate 13,412 of ARYC01017854.1, forward strand.
GTCGATTTTAGAGGCCATCTAAAATCCAGGGTCTGGATTCATCTATTTTATGGTAGATTTTAATGATTAATTTGATTGGATTTTAGTATTAAATAGCTGGATTATTAAAATCTTGACTGGATTATTGATTCTTAACTATATAAAAAATCACCTTTTTGTATATATCCTCCGGATTTATTGCAACCTCAATTAAAATATACTTCAATAAGTAAGCTTTCACTATCACTAATATAACTAGTAGCGTTTAGTTGCAAGGCGATGAGTGGTCCAAGAGCTGTAATAATTTTTAGCAACTTTGGAGCACGAGCCCATGCAAAATTGGCTTTTTTAAAAAATGGCGAAATCCGAAATTTTTTTTAAATTCAAAACCTTTCCCTGTCTATAACTGAATAATGGCGGGTAGAAATGTGAAGATAGGAATAGCTAGAAGTTAATGGCACTCAAAATAGAAAATTCGGGTCATCAGTTTGGACCTCGAAAAATGGCTTCTGGCTTAGCCAAAAAGTCTGGCTTTTATGGTTCAGGTCAGTAGGATAGTATACCAATCTTGAAAAATTTCACGAACCACTCTGACAACCTACTGGATTTTTGGTTGATCTGAACTTAGAATTAAAAATCACACTTAACTCATCTCACTAATCATATAACTATTAAAAAACCTAGGTGCCATAATATTCTCAACCCTTCTTCTTCAATTCTCTAAATCGCCTCCCTCAAATTAAGTTAAAACCTGTCCTTTTAAATTTCCTTATTTATCGATATATTTAAAACTTTTTATCAACTTATAAATTCTATGTGTACATACGTATTGGGGTTTATATATATATATAACAATTGCTTGCTAATACTGTTATACTAATAATTTTGAGATCTTTACCAACTAAAATTAATTTAAATACTAAATAATATAATTGTATCTGGGAATGCGATTGGACAAACAACAAAATGGTAGGATCTATCAGAAAATTGGAGAAGAAAAAAATAGAATCGAATATAGCTAATCTTTTAGTCAATTTCTAAAAATCTACATAAAAGATGTACAAATTTTCAAAGCTAGCCCTAATGGATTTTGAAGAAAAAATATATTTCTTTAAAAAAAGAATATTCTGTCAATCATCTTATTGATGGGTCCATTTTTAAAATAATAATTCGATTAAAGTAATAATTTTCACCTTAAGTCTATATATTTTATATATTAAAGACCTCAAATTATTTTTTAATCTATTTAATTAATTCTCTATTCACTAATTTAATTTATTGATTAATTTAATAATAATAAATAGAATTTTATGAACTAACTATTGTGAACTTGTTTTATACATTTATTTATTTATTAATTTATTTATTTTTTTTTTATTTTATTATTTCTCTTTATTATGCTTGGGTTCATCTAGGATTTAGTAAAATTCTAATACTTTATAAACAATTATTGCTATCTATAATAATATTAAAAGTTTATTTGTTTTTGATAAATTATATAAATATGATTAAAATTAACGTAAATAATGATTTAATAATAAACCTAAATAATTGTTTGAATAAATATGAAAATATATATTAAATTAAGTTTAACTAATATATTTAGGATCTGTAGAATATAAGAAAAGGGAATCACAAATCATCCAACAAATAGATTGAATGCTTTTGTTGAGCTTATACTGACATAGTGAAATCCCTCATTTAGATTAAATTTGCTTATCTGAAAATACATTAATGGCTAAAGCTACTAAGATCTTTTAGTCTAAGATAGATAAGGTCTTCGCTGATCTAATATCCAAGCATGAGAGTAAAATTGTGCAATAGTGCATCGTCTTAGTATAAAATGCTGCTGAAATAGATTGAAGAGTTTTTCATTTTAAAATATAACTCAATAAGAATATTCTAGATTGTTACAACTTTATAAAAAAAGCTTAAACTCAATTTGAATGAGGACCCTAGACACTAATTCTTATTAACTTTAAAATTATTTATTTATTTATATAATTTTAAAATTATTTTAACTTAATTCAAATTTAAATTAATATTGAATTATAAACCCATAATACTTTAGTCAATTACAATTACAATTGAAATTGAAAAAATAAAAACTTTTTAAATAAAATTAATATAGAAGCAAATTAATTAAAAATTTAGCTTAAATAAAAAATAACTAATCTTGATTGGTTTAAATTATTGAAATAAGTTTTTATAATTCGATTAAAATATTTGTTATTTAATATTATTACTCTCCCAAATTTACACCTATTAAACTAATTGAGCTATATTCTTTCTGTTATTAAGATATATAAAAACTTCTAATATTATAAAGAGTATATAATATATCATAATTTATTTCAATAAGGTAATTATAATTTTTGAATTATTTCATTTATTATAATATTAATTGTTTTTAATAAATAAATGAATAAAATGTAAATTATAACACAGGTTAAATGCACTTTGGACATTAATAATCATAATTATAATATTACAATTCATTAAATTATAAAAAAAATAAATTATTATAATTTTATTATTAAAATCCTTCACAGATCCTATAGCAGATTAAAAATTTGAATTTATATATAACTAAAAATATTTTTTTTATTTCTATTTGGAATTAATAATTAATAAATATACACATATCAATACAAATTTTTCTCTTAAATATGAGATTATTTATAATATAAACCTTAAATTAATGTGTTTTTTTTATTATATAGATATATAATTCTAGAAAGACATTAAATGAAATATTTTTTTTATATGTAATATTAATTAAAAATAAAAAACAAATATTTTTGGCTTCCATCTTATTAGTATTTCTATTTATTCATCTTGTAATTAATTCTATATTTATTTATTAACAAAATATTTTTTAAATATTTAATAATTAAATCTAAAAAATTCAATATTATTTATTACTTGAAGGGAAACACCTGGACTAATAAATTATTTTCATATTTGTATATCACTTATAACACAATAAAGCTCAACAAAGATCAAATTTGGATCAGTAAAGATGATTTAAGCACAAAAAAGGTCCAGACATCTTTAAAGTCCAAATTATTAATTTTTATTTTATTATTTCATGATAAAAATTGATAATTTGGACTTTAAAGATGTCTGGACCTTTTTTGTGCTTAAATCATCTTTACTGATCCAAATTTGATCTTTGTTGAGCTTTATTGTGTTATAAGTGATATACAAATATGAAAATAATTTATTAGTCCAGGTGTTTCCCTTCAAGTAATAAATATTTAAAAATACCAATTTACTTAAAACAATGTTTTAACTATACAAATTGTTTTTATTTATTATAAATAATATAACCATAATGAAAATGATTTTAACATAATTTTTTTCAGTGAGTCATGACCTTCCAAATGATTTTTGCAAAAGATAATTAAATAATTATTATTATATTATAATTATTTGAATCATAATATTTTAATTATTTAATTTATATAAAAAATTTATATTAATATAATTAATAAATAATATTAAATTAATTGTTATTTTTATTAAAAATATAGAATGTACATTTTAATTTCCAAACCATTTAATGAAGTTTTTATGTGTTTTGATATGTAGAGAATGTGCAATGGGTTGGATTTATTTATAAGTTTTAATATTAAATGTATAGTCAATGTATTTTATTTTATCACTCAAAATTCACTATAGGATGGAAGAGGTCAGAAGATTATCTTACTAAACCACAACTCTATAATCATTTTTGATATGCCTGCTCTTTCAATTTGGTATTAATATTTACTCTACCATTATTTTCATTTATTGAGTCACTCTTGTTTTTTTAATAATTTGCTTTAACCTTTGATTTGTATACTTCACCTTGTAGAGTAACTATCATAGCGAAACATATCGCAATTTACAATATTGCTTCTAAGACCTACAAATTCCACTAGAAGTCTCAACCTATCCCGTCTTCTTTTTTGATTCCATTGATTTGTAATGAAATCTCTTTGGGTCATTACATATAGTGGGAGTCATAAAGCTATTTGATCTTTGACAAGAAGAACAGCATCTAGCTTGATTATGTAACTACACTATTTAAACTAAGCCTGAGTGAGTACTTAATAATCATTTGTACACTGCATTTAATACTAATCATCACTAAGAAGATAGTTGAAAAAATATACTTTGCAAACTTACGGAAGATCCTTTGATAACTTTTTTATCAAAGGAGTTCTATATAATTAGGTAGCTTTTGAGAAAATCATCTCTAAATAAATATAAACAAGTACTAGAATTCTCTGGTATTATATTTTAATTATGACTTTAGTGATTTATGATGCTAAGAAGTTGCGAGCTATCCTCACATACTCTGATTATCTTGCTTATTAAAGCTCTGCAACTTAAAGAGGCTCATGCTTTTCTTTTGTTAAAAAATTTTAGTTAAGTGTCTTAATTTTCTACTTCTAATTACTATATGTGGGCTAAAAGAGACACTACTTTAAATCTCTTGTATTAGAGTACTACTTATACTAATCAAAACAATCATACGTTTTATCATCTTTATCATGCTTTTAGAATACAGTAAGCTAAGCTTCCTTATAAACCTTATTACATTATAATCAGCTAGATTATTTATAGTGATATCTTTTTCAAGCTTTTCACAAAAAATTCTTCAATTTTCTCTGGTTCCATATAAATTTCATTTCTAACATTGTCCTTCTATGTTTCCTACACCTTTTTGGCATTTTTTTTACTATTTTAATAAAATAGATCAAGAGTTGCCTGGTAGTTTTTTATGAGATTTAAACTCACAATTCTCATACTTTTAGTGTTACCAAAGTTAAAGTCTTAATTATTTTGATGGGAGTAATGTTGTTTTTCTATTAATGTTGGTGCATATATTAAAATTCGTATTTAAAAAATTTGTCTCTAATTACTCAGAGTACATTTGAGAACTTTTCCGCTTAGATGAGAGGATTAAGCTTTAATTATAATTGAAAAAGATATCTTTTCTACAATTAATGATCAGTTTATTTTTATAAAGTTTCGATTAAGGAGGTGTACCTAGTTAAATATGTACTGATTTAGTAGTAATTTTGTGATTAAAATTATAGTACTCCATATTAACTACTCATAAAAAAGTACCAGCAAATAAGAAGCTGCATCTTAATAAATACTTTTCAATATAATAAAATAATATTTATTGATCTCTCAAGTTTGGAACCAGTTCATAAAAACTTCTCCATTTCCTTCTTAAAGGTCATACTCTTTTTAAATGCTAATATTTAATAGTTATTCTTACAGAAGTATATAATTAGGATCAATGAAATTTAAATTTATTATAATTTCTTTTCGTAAAGAAGATTGAGTCAATGAAAAATTCAATGAAAAGATTAGAATCACAAAATTGATTCAAAGATTTAGTATCATAGAAGGTTTGCATATTTAATGGTGCATTAAGGTAAGAAACTCATAATAACTTATCTTCATTTTGAATTTGGTTTATTTATTCTAACGATGAAAAGAACTGAAAATTAATCTACTGCAATAGCCAAGTGAGAGAATAAAGCATTGAAACTTAAGATTTAAAGTTTGCATAGATTCCCAAATATCCAGTGACTAACCTATAAGTCGATGCAATGAATAACTCTAGATTTCGCATAACTTGCCTACTATAAAGTAGTTATATAAAAAGTATTTTAAAGAAATTAGTCCTTTTAAATACAATTAACAATCAAAGGGTGATTGCTTTAAACGAATCTTTCAAGAATCACGTAAAAATAGGTAGAGAATCTCTTTAGAGATAAGAACAAGCAAGGATCAAGATAAGTGAGAGCTGCCTATCATAGCTGTAGAAGCACCATATTACTTCTAGTAAGATTTGTAGTTTAACTCTTTTTAATAATTTGCTACTGGCATCTTCTTGTCGAAGGAATACAAGCTTATCAGATCGCGAAAATTGCAGATAAAGTAATTTATGAATAAGAAATTTTTTCAAGTATCGGACGACCAGAATAAATGAACATAGAGGCAGGTGATGCAGCAAGAGAATAAACTTAAGATAATGAAAATAAAAAGATTATAAAAAGAAGGAGTAGCGAGCTTTCTCAAGAAAATCTTTAAGTGTTACAAATTAATTCATTAACTTAGCTTTAAAATTTATGCACTAACCTTTTATTAGCAAATTTAAGTGAGTTAATTATCTACTCTCTTCGCTGACCTTTTAATAAAGTTTACTGTATCGATAGGTAGGTCATGCATCAAGTGGTATAGCAGTAGTTTCTTGTAATGACCTTTTAAAATACCTCAGTAGAACTCTATTCCATTAAACTATGGAATGTAAGGTACGTTGAAAACTGGAGTTACTCTATGTTGTTCATAACTTTTCCTTGTTTCTATTTGTCTTATGATCAGAAAGATTATCAACAAACAGTATAATCTCTTATTCAGGGTACTTCTCTCTCAGCTGTTTTAAGAACTTTATATACTGCTCTGTCTTAATAGAGCGAGGATGAATTACATAAGTTTCCAAACCAGCATCCTCGCTAATACCTCCATGAATTTTCATTATTTATACCTTGAATTTCTAGTCATATACCTCAATATTAATATGTCTCTTATACTTAGACTTCTATAATAAAGTGTTGAAGGTAAACACAGCCTCGTCAGCATGTATAAACTCAATATTATTCTATTAAGCTCTTTGCATTTAATTGTAAATATAATTTAAATTGTTGCGTAAAATGGCAGAGGGAAATCTATGATTTTCTTTATACGATTCACACCTTTAGTAAGTGGTGCCATTTTTATTATAAATGTTAGCAATAGATTACGCAAAGACCCTCAACTCAGGGAATTGACAGTGAAACACAGTAGATCAATGGTCTAGAGAGAAGTGAGCCTAATACTTCAAAGCTTTATCATTAAGAGGATAGTCAATATGCTTCTCTAGATGCTTTTACTTCCTCTTAGAGTCAAAATAAATCATGCCATTATTACTTAAGTTATATTACTATAATGCAATTGTAAGGAAAAATAGACGAGCTTTAATTTAAAGATCAGCACAATAGACTTATAGTTCTGTACTGGTTTGAAGTATTCACAATATTTATTACATCCATTTAGCAGTTTAAACACTAAATTCATATACTCTTCATCATAATGACCCCAAAATCTTAAAACTCTTCATCTCACTTTGATTAGAAACCCCGGCCCCAAACTTATTCAAAAAGGTCAATGTTTTTATAAATCTCATTAAGGGATTTTGGGTTATGATTAATAATTTATTCCATAAAAAGCTGTGGCATCCAGGAAAATAAATTTAGTCCAACAACTCATACTTAATTCATGCTCTAAACATGATAGTGAGAGGTCTTCTATTTAATAATAACTCTACTAATTGTATAAATAAAAGATTAATAAATTATTTTTTTCTTTAAATAAATAGTAGAATGGATCTTAATATTTATAATTAAATTAAGCAAAAGATATTATTAAATAATATAATAAATTAAATGCATTTTTTGATATTATAAAATTAAAGCAATTGCTTTGAAATGGGATTTAAAAAATACTTAATAATTGAAGCAATAAATTTAATAAATGAAATATAAAATATAGATATTATTCTTTATATGGTAAGGAAGTCTAAATTAATTTCTCATCGGTACGTGTATATAGACATAACAATAAATATTAATTACTAATTTAAATTTGTTTGTTAATTAAGTCTTTATCTTTCTTAGCTTAAATTTATTTAATATATAAGATGATGATAAAGCATTTGGTTGAAGTTTTCATAAATTTTTAAACTACGAAGGCTAAAGTCATAATTATGCAAATATAGTTAGATTTAGTGTAAAACTCTTATTGATTTAGGCAGAAATGTATCAATAAAAGTTAACATATATTTATATCTAAAAATCTACTAATATTATTTAAAATAAATAAAATATATAGAAGAACACTTAATTAGTAGAAGATATCATAGTATTTATTACTTGATAGTTTGTTTTGTTTAATATAGATATTTAAAAATTACTCTTTTATAATATTTAATTGTATAAATTTTAGATTTTAATTGAACTTGAATTTAAATCATTATTTTTTTTTATTTTAAAATATCTAATAAAACTAGCAATTTCAAAATAAATAAAATTAGCAAATTAAAAGCGAATAAAAGATCAAAATTCTTTTAAAATGCATATTTTTTTATCTATAGTCGAATTCAGCTATAAATAAATGTCTTGATTTCGAATTTGATTGATAAATTTTAATAATACATATGAGTTTATTTATAAACCAGTTTATTTCATTTTTAGAAAAATTAAGATTTATTTTATTTAGAAAAATATAGAATTGATAAAAAATTTAAGATAGAATAAAAAGTAGAAAAATTAATTACTCAAAAAGTTATAAACTAAATATTAAATTTATAACTTTTAACTTCATTTAATTTTAATTATAAATTAACTTATTATTTTTAAAGTAGTATTTTTCTTCTTAAATCATGATAATTTATTATAATATTTCAATTAAAATTATTTAATAAGAAAATTTAATAATTGTTCAATTTCCAAATTACAATAATTTTAATCTAAAATTACAATAATATTATATGCTTTTTCATTATATAAATTTATTAATCAACTTTAACATAAAATTTTATGACTAATTTTAATATAAATATAAATTTATATGATACTTTTAATTTTTCTATTTATTTTTAAATGATAATGTCTAATTTTTGAATTAAATGTCGATTAGAATTATAAAAATTAAGCAAGAATGATATACAATAAAGATTTGAGCTTTTTTATTTATTTACATTCTCTCTTAATCTTAATCTCTCTCAAACATTGTCATCCACTACCTTCCTTTCGCTGATTTTCAGTAGATTTCGGTGAAACTTTAAGTAACTTTGCTTTATTTTCTATTTCATTTCTTCCCGTTACCACAGTACATTCTATGAATTAGTAGGTACAAACAGTAATACACACTAAATTTCAAGTCTAAATATTTAAAAAATGAGTGATAGTAATAATTTATAGATGAACGAAGAATATGTATTTTACAAGAAAGAAATAAGTATAGGCAAGTAATATTTCGCTTTGAAAAATACTGAACAAATTTATCAATAGTTGCTAGAGGTATTATTTCTTTTTTAATTTAAAATATATTTAAGCTATTTTACCTTAAGTTATTATCTATCTATCTCTATTTTTAAGCTATAAATTAAATATAATCAAATTCAATAAATATATAAGAACGACTGTTCATAGGAAATTTTTTCATTAAATATTTCATGTAAAATATTATTATAAATTAAAGTCAACTAATTAAAAAGCTAAAATTTCAACATAAAATTACAAAAGTTAATAAATTTTCATTATTTTAAATTGACAATTGAAGCCGATTATTAATTATAATACTTATAAATTATGTATTAGAATTTGAGAATACAAAGTATAAAATCATAATTAAAATAAAAAGTAAAATATAAAAGAAATATCTTATGATATAAATATTAAATTATGTATAAGTTTGTTAGTTTTTAGCGCATTAATAATTGTAATATCACAAATAATCGAAAGGATCAGTATTTAAAATACTCAAATGCTAACTCAAAATTTATCTAAGATCAATCTGCTTTTATTCATTCAATCTATAAATTTTTCAAATAAATTATTAATTTTTTTTTTGAAAATAAAATTACCTCTTTTTATAATTAATTTAATTTATCATG